>JAFBJT010115354.1:7640-22627 GCA_016785325.1 Chascanopsetta lugubris
TTGCCCCCCCCTCTCCTCTCCTTTTCACCCCCCCCCCCCCCCACAGCTCTCACCCCCCGACTGCCTTGTCTTTACCCAAAGGAGACGTGGAGGGTGTGGATGCCAGCGTGCGAGGCAGTGAAAAGGGGAGCGAGAGGCGTAGCCAGCACAGAAGCTCCATTCAAGCTTTTTTACTCCACAGTCTCTTCCAGTCCCGTCACAGAGGACGTCTCAAAGAGCCAAGTCCCTCTCTGTGGCCTTTTCAGTCCCACTCTCTGAGGCTGAACCATCCATCTGCTGGGAGCTCAGCTGAATGCTGCAGGCATGCTAAATGCACTTAGTTACGCTTGTTAGCTCATTAACAGCACCTACGGTAGTTAAAACCGATGCCGTCGACACAGAATACACGCCGCTAAGTCAGCGAACGGCTGAGTCAGCAATCAGCTGAAAATCAGTGGTGGGATGGAACACAGGTGACCTAATGTTATTTCCATGCATTCCAATGACCTATTACATTCCCATGACACTGTAATACATGATTTCAATGAACAAGGGCAAAGGTCAAAGTTGTAGTTTAACTTAAGTAGTAAGACTTTAAAAAAAAAAAGTAAAGTCTTAGATTCAAAGACACAGTGTAGGATTAGGTGACATTAACTTTAGAAATGTTAATGTGGTACTTTAACTTTTTGTCTATTTTTGTATTTGTACAGAAGTGAATGTCTAACAGTGCAGTGTGAAGGATTTTGGTACATATTAGTTACTTCTGTCTGTATATAAAGCTCATATACTGACATTGTCATCAATGTATAATCACCTGAATATCTGACGTTCTGTTAACATTACCCAAAATGAGCTCTTTATATTTACATGAGGAGCGGGTCCTGCCCATGGGGGCCACCATGTTTTTACAGTAACCCAGAGCAGACATACTCAACATCTTCTGAGCTTAACTGGCAACCGAGAGCTCCCATAGGTTCTCCTGCGTGCTCGAGAGGTAAGGGCGGGGCCAGGGATACAATATGAACTTCACCAATAGATGGCAACACATCCTCCACACTGCACCTTTAAGGAAAGTATTTTTGCTCTCACTATTAAGAGGACCTTTCATAGCACTGCTGAATGGGACTATGTACAACTGAACACTCGTCTATTGTGACTGCGAAGTCTTAAAAGCAAACACTTGATTGGATTTAATTACCTGGCTTCATCAGTAAAACTGCAGATCAATAAAACATAAATAAGAAGGCTCCAGGCAGACAGACCTTGTGCAGTAACACCACACACATCTTATATTTAATTATTGGGCCTATAAAACAGACTGCAGTGGAATTAACAGAAAATCACCAGACTCCTTTTAGCTTTTATTCCTCCTCTTTGTTCTGCTGTATCTGAACAGTGTCTCACTGCAGCTCCAAATCATCACCAAATCATGTTTATACCAGCTTTGCTGCAACACATTAATGGTTATTACCCGTGTATATATATGTGTGTGTATATATATATATATATATATATATATATATACATATATATATACATATATATGTATATATCACCCAGAGCATTATGAGAAACAGTACATTATTCATGTCCTCCGTAAAAGACTGCTGACGTAATCAGTTTCTAACAGAGCACATGAGACGCCAGGTGGGACGACGAGAACCACTAGTTCCTGGGTAGAATTATGATTTCCTCTTTTATATGAACATACTTCAAGGATTCTATAAATAAAATAAATGTGTAATGATGTAATGATATGTTGTTGTAATGTGTAATGATATGTTTTTGAAGACATTTTGTGATGAGTCTATTTCGCCCAGAAAAATATAAAACTCTATGAAATGCTGTAAAGATAGTTTTAAAGCAAAATATTGAAATGCATCATTCTGTCTTGCTACAAAGAAGCAACAAACACACACACACACACACACACACACCAACAGCATCACTGTGTAAACACACACATACAAAGATACTATGCACACAAACACACACTGACACACGAACCCTCAATTTCCTGGCCTGATGACCTTTGACCCCTGAGCCATTTTAAAACACTTACATGTAAACGTGAAAATACTGAACCTGCTTGTTTGCCTGGTTTGTTTAGAATTTTTTTTTTTTCACACCAACTCATTTCCTGGGAATAATGGACGTGTGGAGACCCCCCCCCCCACACACACACACAAACTGTATGTGACCACCTTTCCCATGGTCTGTTCTCGCTCTGTCTTTTACCAGACGTATGAGTAGAAACAGCTGGGGCAGAGGGACGTCTCTGAGGTTTGACAGATGGAAACATGTTCGTTTTCTCGACGTGGCTTTTTACCCACGGGACAGAAAACCCACATTGCAGCAGGGGCTTTTGCGGGTGGTGATGGTGGGAGTGACGTCCTACTTACAGCGAGAAAAACAGGTAATAGCTTTATGTTCAGTCAATCACTTCAATTGTGAAGTCCTTATTCGCTAATCTCAATTTGTCTCATGGGGCTTAACAAGGTGTGACATCGTCTGTCTGTCAGTAAGAGGGAGGATAAACTGCCACTAATGACTTTCAATGGGAAGCAGTTCCTCCCTCAGGTAAAGTAGAGCACACAGGACACAAACCATTGTGTATGATTGATCATAGTTTTGGTTCACACCACATCAACACCTGTGTGGGCTCTCATCATTAAAAGCTCTCAAATCCTCTCTTTCTAATCTTCTTGGACATCTGCCTATTGTATTCTCACATGGATTCACTTGTAATAAGAATATCAAGTCTGCATTATAACTACGCGCGTTTTCCGTCGTGTGAATGTGACTGTGTTCTGAAATGCACTCGGACCTACAGTATACATGAACATGTGCCATCACCAATCACAGAAAACATCATTTTTGTGAGAGCCCTCAGTAATGTAGTAGGATATGAAAGCTATCACAGTGTTTTTACTCTGCGTGAGATTGAGCTCCAGGGGATGACAAACAGCTATCCAGTTATACGTCAAAAGACTGAGGGGGAGACGAAAGCTTAACGGCCAACCCGCGCTGTTTTAATGGCATGGAGGTAAAAAACCACATGGACTCCAATATGGCCGCTCTCACTCGTGTCAAATGGCCACGGGTGGGACACACATCTAATCTAGGATCACACACTGAGGTCACACAAATCGGATTTGAATATCTGGATTCATAATCATGTCTCTGGGTCACATGACTTCGGCCTGATGATCAGACTGTGGTCTTTGTGTCCCCGTTTGAACCCACAGGAGGACGCTGCTAATGTTTGCACTTTTAATGCAGCTCAGAGTGAGGGGAAAGGCGGTTTAAAGGTACAGTGCAAAGGATTCAGTGACACACACACAGTGGTATAGTTAGATGTTGCAGCTGAACACCTCAGCTCTCCCATCCATTCCAAGCATATGGGAGAATCTATGGCAGCCTGTAGTTGTCATAGCGTGACTATTCTGGGGATACTACAACATGGCAGCCTCTGTGGTGAAGACACACCCCTGGTGTTAATATAAAGGGCTGATTCTGGGGTAATGAAAACAATTCGTCAGACATTTAGTTGAATATACCCTCTCTCTCTCTCCCAACGGAAATAGTCACTGGATTACACACTGGATCTTTAAATAGACATTCATCAATTCAGCAGCTCAGACAAACAACATGAAGTCAGTTTGCCTTCATATATTCTTCAAACAACCCCTCTCCCCCTCTGTTTGCTTGATTTAAAAACATCTGCTCTCAGGAGGACAAAAGTAATTTTGCTGTTTGCTGCCATCATTAAGAATAACGTCATCTTAATGTAGTTGCTGTGTGTGTGTGTGTCTTTTGTTTCCTGCCTTTGTTTCGTGCTATGGTGCATTTTTATGAGACGCGCAGAGATGTGTGTTACACTAATGAGCTGTTTACACCTCGGCTTTCTGGTCTGAATCAGCATATTTTCAATTTGTCACAGTATTTTTTAATCACTTTGCATCTGGGCTTCCTTCACCGCGCGCAGAGAGAAGAGGGGGAACCTGCAATGCTCCCGGAGCAGTCGCCACAGAAACTATACGCTGTCACAGAGCGGAGCGCACGGGGGTGAAATGTTCCATTTGGCCGTGGTGTGGTTTCCCCTTTTCACTTTAACCGCACATGCTAACAGCGCTCAGGAATTCATAAATCACCACTAATAACAGGGCGGCATGGAGGGACAGCTCTCACTGCTGCGACCAATATAGCCTCATTATCTCAGGGATGTAGTGACAGTGGGAGAGATGGGGTTACAAAATGAAAGGCATTACCCAGAGTTCTCGGCCGCTGTTGGCAACTATTCATCGTTATCCTGTTTCCATGACACGCGATCCCCAACGCAAAAGGGCTTTTATTCGTGCCGCGCGAACGCGGTTGTGTGCGGCTTTCAGAGGGCGTGGTCAAAGCGAGGTGCACCTGTGCATGTGTGGGCGCAGGCGTGTGATGGTGCAGAAAAAGACAGGTGTTGACGTGACCCACTTGCAGCTGTGATCCAACGGGTTCCCCTGCAGCGAGGCGGCCGCTCTGGCCAGGCCCAGGCGCGAGAAGGAGTGGTAGTAGGTGAGCTGCGTGTCCGACAGGCTGGCCACGCCGTCCGGCTCGTCGTACACGCTCTCCCAGTACGAGTTCAGCGCCGGCATCCCCTGAGGAAACGGTCCGAACAGGTAGGTGTCCAGCTGGTTCACGATCTCCTGGTTCACGCTGGCTTCGAACTTCCTGGCGAAGAAGGTGGGTCGCACCGTTTGCTGCAGGAGGAGGAGGAGGAGGAGGAGGGAGGAAGCAGAGACACAAGCCGGGGGGTGAGATATGATGACTGGCATGTTGTGTTGTGTTGGTGCCTGTTTGGCAGAGGGGAAATCAACCGGCAACCTCTCGGGCTGACGGGTGAGCCCTGATGGAGGAGTGGAAACACTTGCAGTTCACAGGATGGCCACTTGAGGCTGGCTCCAAAATGAGTTCATCCCCATACACTCACATGTTCAAATGGTCAACTTTAGAGGTGAGTTAAACTTGTTTAAAGCCTGGTGCGAACTACATTTTTTCCCGAAGTTGTATTTTGTCGTAACACACTTATTTTTTATTTGTCACGGTCCACAATTAAGGGTGTGGCCTGTTGAGTGACTCCTGGGCCGATCTTCCCCTGTTCTGTGGATGCCGTGACAGCACCAGTGGCACACCCTCACCTCTAATCTCTCTTTTTGGATGAACCAGGAAGTAGGAGAAGTTAGACATCAGCAAGATGGCGATGAGTGACTCGCCCACGCTGAGCCTCATAGGCACTCTGCAGAAATCTATAGGTGACATGCTACATCCATCTTTCTAGAGTCGATGAGGGACACGTGATGTGTGAAAGTGAATAAGTTGGAGTGCAGGTGATGCAATGAGCTGTTAAGGTAAATCTTTTCCTAATTGTTATGCAAATTAAATCACCGCCATGTTTCTCTCTGATGGTCACACAGGTACAAGGTGTGTCAGAGGTTCCCAACCTCAGAGTCAGGGGGCCCATGAGAGGCCAGGAGATAAATTTGGGGGTGATTAAAAGAGGACTCCTGACTTCCATTATCTGTACCGCTTATCCCCTGATGGTCACATGGGAAGCTGGAGCCAATCCCAGCTGACCCTGGACGAGAGGCGGGGACACACGAGACGGACTGGCTGTAAATGACGGGACATCAGAGGACACGGAGGAAACTTCAGGATAAAGTTAACTCCACAAAGAGTGGGAGCCAGGCTGGTGATCAGGTTCAAATCCATTTGTTGTCACTACATTACCCACAAGTGTACAACCATTAACAACTAAGACTCATTTCAGTTATTTCTATGCACAGGCAGCTGTTTCCTGATTTAACATAATAACTTTTCTTCTCACCATTTATCTGTTTAAATATATGCTAATACAGTTAGTAAAGAGAGTAAAGTCATACAACTGCAACTTTCTTCCCTGTATATTAATATCATTCCTGCATGGTCATATTTTAGTTATTATTTGTATCAAATTATAAATTCATCTAATTCATCTAAAACCTATAAAACAAAACAAAATTAGTACTTAATATGTGAACATTTAAAAGATAAGTGTTGTAATTATTCATTTTTATTATTTGATGTGGCCCTAATACTCCACAATGCCATTTTCTCTACTGAATAAATCACAATAGTAAGTTTGTGATATATGGCAGAAGGATCAACGAACGCAATATATACATTCAAGTATCAGAGAACACAAGTACTGTGATGTCCGTGTCTTCTCCGCGGCAACGATCACATCTAAATGTGTCTGATCCTTTCAAAGGGCAAAAACAAATATTTCTTCATCTCCAGCTTTGAAGAGATTGAAAGGTTCGGGGGGGCCATCGCTCTCTGTCGTCCCCATGAGTCAAATAAAACGTTATTCCAGCGGGTCCGCACAATGCACAGACCATAATTAATAATTAAGTTGAATTAACGGGGAAACTCCCCGGACTGATGGAGCGGGGGGGGGGGTCTTAAACAGTTAAAGATATAACAAAACACGTATTGATGAACGCATCCAGCTGATCAGGAAACAGAGTCTGATCACAGGAAGTACAGTCAGGGCTGATTGATGAAGAAAGATAAGACGATGCCTGACATTAGCAGCTCATCTCTCATTCTGCTCCTTTTCTGTATTTTTCCCTTCCATTCATCATCTCTGTTGTCTGTGTGTGTGTGTGTGTGTGTGTGTGTCTGTGAGTGTGTGTGTGTGAGCAGGCCTCCTCCCCCTGTCTTTCTCACCCTCTCTATCTGCACCACACTGTTGCTCGTGTGGTTGATGGCTCATCATGAAATCTGCCGCCCCCGCCCCCGCCCCCGCCCCCGCCCCCGCCTCAGCCTCAGCCTGGCTCTGACACAAAGACGTTTCCTCAGTCACCAAACTGTTGACTGATAGTTACTCAGCACCGAACACCTCGGTGCCAGCCGCTGAAAACACAGACCTAATGAGGCCGCGGCGCATTTCTGAGACGTGGCGCTTTTCTCAGGCTGAACCCGGCGACTGTGGAATGTTGACGCGGCTTCACGCGGCACCGTCAGTCTACTGTGATTGGCCTCCGATGAAACATGGAGGAGGCGTCTGCGGGCTCGTCATCTGAGAGTTCGACGCGTGTTCGTTTGTTTCACCTCATTCTGAAACACATCACCAGATTACGGCTATGTGCAAAAACGTACTCAGTCCAATTCTCCTTTTTCGACCGGAGATTTCAACTTTGAGTGGAGGTCTCGAAGTCTCGATGACCCCTCGAAGCACTTTACGGTCCAGTTTACATTCACCCAGTCACTCGTACATTCATACCGTGCGTCTCTCGGCAGCACTTTGTATCTGTGAGTACATGGGACAACGTGACATGAGCGGGTATGAAAGCCAGCAGACTCCATACGAGGCCTGAATGGACTGACGGACGCAGCTTTTCACCAGAAGCAGGTTTATCCCGAGGGGGCTTTGATTCCGATGATCATTTGTATCCCTGCGAACACAGTTATCAATGCTGAGAGGCAACATCCACGTCAACCCTCTCCCTCTCCCTGCTGGAGATCCTCCTCCCCTCTGCTTCACTCACGCAGGCCAACTCGACAGTTGTACCTCGATGATGATTCCTCTCATCTGCAAACCAAATCCGGGCCCACTTTAATTGTGCGCGTCTCCCCCTCTGCGAGGGTTCAAAGAGAAACTTCGATGGCGCTCTCAATGGGATATTAAACCCTCTGAATACCGGAGGGGCCCTGCACGGCTGCTCTCTGGAAAAGGCGGCTTTGTTCCCAGGGTCGCTCTTTCGCTGGAGCCCGGGTGCCAGCCAGACCCCGCGGCACTGCCAAGGACCTGTGGTAATGCGCTGGCCCTGAACTGCCGGAGAGACCGAGGGCGAGACAGATGGCAGACAGGTCCGGCGGAGGGAGGAGTGAGGTCAGAGCGGCGGCTCCGACCGGTACGTGAAGGACGGGAGAGGGCGAGCGGGCCGCGGCACTTTGGAGATCTTTAAACTGTGGCAGAATGTTCTCAATTTGTCCGGCGGCCTTTACTTTGTAGGAGCCCATTAAAAGTCAAAGAGTGATAGCGGAGACTCTGGGGGTCTCCGAGTGGCTGCCAGTCACTCACTTTCATTTCGAAAAGCTAACCAACCCTCCTCTCTCCTTCACACCCACAGCAAGGCAGGATCTCATTAATAATATTTTCCCCTTCCATTCAGGGTCACGCTAATAGAGACGTAATTCTGTGTGTGGTGCCGCTGAAAGCTGTGGGAACACGCTGGATGCTGAGGGTGAGAGGACGGGCCTGGAGGGCAGAGGCTTTACAGATTGACTACCGATGATTTCCCACAGTGCACCGAGGTGTGTGTGTGTGTGTGTGTGTGTGAGTGTGTGTGTGTGCTGCAAACATCATCCACACTGTGATTCATACTTTTCATTTTGACTGTGGCTTCACTGGACATGTCTCTCATGGGCGTCTCAAGGGAGGTTTGACCTTTAAAGAAACACAAGCTGTTCTGATTGAACTGGAGAGAGAGAGGTTCGGGACGTCAAGGTGTTTGGCCCAAGTTGTGAGCGAGAAAATGCACCTCCTCCGAGACTCGATTCAGAATAATGTAAAACACCTTATCGGCTATTACGTGATGTTAAGCGTTACTGTTGCAGCGCTGTATGACCGAACCATAACGAGTGCAGAGGCGGGAGAAATACTCAGTACTCATAGTACTCCAGAGTGAAAGTATTTGAATACTGAATTCAGAAGAGAAGTATCATCAAAGTGTAAGTGTACATTCAAGTATCAGCTGCTGAACACAAACAACTCATAGACACCCATATGATAAGAGGCATTCTGACCACTGGCATGCAAGTGTAGTTTAGTACAGTGTATCCATGGTTACTATGGGTAACATGCCATTGGTCGATCTATTTATCTATCTATCTATCTATTCATCCATCCATTCATCCACGTTCTTGGAATGTTGGTAAAGTCTATGTGACAAATTCCATTGTCTATTATATCAAACTCTACTACATTTTTATTGTTTGTGACTTTCACGGCGTTGACAGGGCGAAAATGAAAGGGAGAGTCAAAACCAGACATCTTGTTTGTTGTTCACATCTAATTGTACATGTGATTAAACGTGGGATTTCACCACTGTTGGTAAGTCGCATGATTCACTTGTTATTTACTTGTTTGGGTTACACAGTAACACTTTCCATATACTTCTGTTTTTTAGCTGGAGTCATTTGTCGCATCACTATATATTATAGTTTTTAGATCAAGTGTCTTCATTTCTTCATTCATCTTCATTGACAGCTACTGTCCTTGGTTAATTCTCTGTGGTGTGTTCAAGTGTTTACGAGACACATTCAGTTTGTGCCTCACATTCCTCAAGCCGATTTTTTCAGCTCTTATATAATAAAAGAGAAGTTAACTTGAATTCCAGGTATTGTCTTTCTCTCTCTGCCTCCAGCATTCATTCAGCGCCTCTTTGAGAAATGTTGGATTTCCATGCGACTGATACTAAAACGCCTGCAAACAAACGCTGCATTACGGAGTCATCACGATACTGGAGTCATCGTTACCTGGAAGCGGTGGAAGTCTGCGGGTTTGAAATCATTGGGCGAGCATCCGCACCAGTCCACGATGTGCTTGTACTGACACTTGCAGCCCAGTTTGCGGTTCCAGTTGGTGATGCGCAGGTTGTTGTCCACCATGCTGTCACAGTGGGCGCTGTTCTCCAACACTGTGTGGAAGAACGACTGGGGGGACACACACGAAGAAAGAGGATTAGAAAATGATATAGCCTTTGTTATTGTAGTTTTTTTTTCACACCGGCCTGAGAGGAAAATAGATTTGAGGCTGGATGAAGTTTCACAGGAACAGAAACATCCAATTTTCCAGGAAGGCTTTTAGACCTTCTTTCACATTATGATTCCATGTCCTTTTCTTCCTCTTTCTCTATAACTGAAGGAGCGGGAGCATAAAGCAGGAGCTCACTTGTCAGTCAAAGGTTAAGAATCACTTTAACACAGACACTGATACAGACGCCGAGACGTGTGTGTGTGTATGTGTGTGTATGTGTGTGTGTGTGTGCTGTCAGTGAGAGAAGGGAAAGCGAGAAGCGGCGTTCTCCTGCCTCACCTCCGCAGGCAGCAGGGTGTAGGCGTAGAAGCGCTTCATGTTGGTCACCAGGTCGTCCTTGGAGTTGATGACGTATTCCACAAACAGACGGTTGAGGAGGAACCAGTCGGAGCCGCCGTCCACCGAGATGCCTTCGGGGATTTTGCGATCTCCCAGACGCCACATGTGGGTGTCGCACTCGAAGAACAGACGGTCCAGCCCCTGCTTACGGATAAACCTGATGAACACACACACACACACACACCCGTACAGTTACAACAGTCCATCAACATATAAGGAGATGTAAGGGGCCGTGGTTTCAACGATTTGAATGTAAAGTATAAGTGCATATAGATCTGTAGGTAGGATTAACTGGTCATGGAGCCCCATTGCAAATGAGTACACCTCAAACATGCAGGGAAAACCAATGGTAACTTTAACTTGTCATTACAACACAACAGTAGTTTAGTTCAGTCCATTCTGGGCTACCGTAAAAACATGGTGGTGCAACATGGCGGCCTCTTTGGAGAGGGTCTACTCCTGAGGATCATTCTGTGAAAACCATCATAACACATCAGAAAAACAATTTCATATTTTCATCCAACAGAAAGAGAAATGATGTCAGGGATAAATCCACTTACAAAGCTGACCTCATTATTCTTACGTATTTATGAGGTGTAAGTTGAAATGTTATGAGAAAAAAAAAAAGATTTTCTTCAATGTGACCATATATGGAATAAAGCCGCGATACACATCATCGTCTGTTTTACAAAATAATACATCACCTTTTGTGTTATCTTTCTCGTTCTTCATATTGCCCTCGCGTACCTTCCTGTCACTCTCCTTTCTTACCCTTGGCCTTCAGTGACTTGACAAATTCAATGTCCACACTTGTCACCACACACAGTTACCCACAGGAAGACGAGCGACACCCTGCATACATAATGGAGGCTGTTGCTCCTGTGAACGTATCTGGTGTTAAGAGACGGCGAGTCAAGTTCAGGTCACCCAGGTCAAAATGTTCCTACTGGTCTCTGAGGGCCCACAAACACTGCTCACGCTTTGCCCTTATATGAAAACACATACATTCATAGATATACACACACACACACACACACATACACACACACACGTGCGCGCACGCAGAGCAACTTTCAATCACTTCTACGTGTTACCTGTAAACACAAGCTAAGGCTGCGCTCCACTACAAAGACAAGTGTTGTTGTTAATATGGAATGAAATCAGACACCAAACCGCCTCCATCAAACTGCCCAGAATAAAATCTTGTGACTGCGAAAACAAAAAGGTGCAGCTGAGTCACGCTGACTCATGCATCCATGCTGGATTTGTTCCTTTGTCTCCTCTTCACGTGTTGTCGTGTGTGTTTTCGCACACAGTGGCCTGGTGG
Organism: Chascanopsetta lugubris; assembly: GCA_016785325.1. Taxonomy (NCBI): domain Eukaryota; kingdom Metazoa; phylum Chordata; class Actinopteri; order Pleuronectiformes; family Bothidae; genus Chascanopsetta; species Chascanopsetta lugubris. The sequence continues at coordinate 19,133 of JAFBJT010115354.1, forward strand.
GGGAGTGACTGCTGGTGACTGGTGCCCCGACACAGAAGGTGGCAGCAGAGAGTTCAGGCGCTGACCTCGCCGCCTCAACCCCAACCAGGAGGTTAATGAATTACAGCCACAGATGGGAGCTAATTGTGTCATAATTTGGTGACCACAACGTGCTGGCAGGAGTGTCCACTGTGTGTGTGTGTGTGTGTGTGTGTGTGTGTGAGAGAGAGAGAGAGAAAGAAACAGAGACCTTTTGCAGAGACTTGAGCCTTCCTGGTGGTATTATCTAAAATGTTGTTTCTTCCTGAGACAGTTGGTGAAAGCGCCAGCAATTGTGTTACTTACAATGCTGACATCATCACTTACAAATTAATTAGTATAATCTTAAAGTTGCATTTGGTACAAAATCTGAAAATGAGACCTTTGCTAACTGTATCCGTTGCCTCCAACATCATGTGATAAGCCATTAGAAGGGGTCAGGTTAATACGTTTTACGTGTCGTCTGACCAGACGGTCGGGGGTTCGATTCCCGCCTCCCGCCCAAATCCGCATGCTGAGGTGTACTCAAATCGATCCCAAGTGCTGCACATAGAAGCACGGTTATAAATGTCTGTGTTACTGGGTGAATGTACTGTAAAGTGCTTTGAGGGGCCACCAAGACCCTGTAAATAGGGCTATATAAATGCACATTGTTTATTGTACACACATTAGAAAATGTGCCATGTGTTCATGACCATGATTTCACAGTTTAGGTAAAGGGACCTTCTGCAGAATGTGTGAGTGTGCAGTGGTTGGGGGGGGGCAGATGAAAATGAAGGGTCTCACCTGGCGTTGTCTCTGCCATGTGACTTGATGAAGTTCATGTCTCTGTACTTGGACAGAAAGGCCACCAGCTGGTTGTTGGTCCTGTAATGGAGGAAACAGACGTTAGTGTCGATTGCATGTGGATAGAACAAGCTGAGAGCAGACGAGTCACAGAGTGAAATCATGCAAATGAATTCAAGTGTTACGGAGGAGGAGCTCCTTAAACACGCAAAAGAAAATGATCTCCTTGGCCACTAGGGGCAGTGAAAACAGGAGGCGCCGAGATATTAACATTAGCGCTAATCTGGAGTTCATTCATCCGATGTTGATCTCTTCACACTCCCAAAGCGAATCACATCATCATGTCTACCGTCCCTCATACGAACTCAAGTCTGACCTTTCGCCTGATGTCCGCTTAGCGGAGTTAGCTTTTTGTTTTGTTTGAAATAAAATGAATATGAAAAGCAGAGCAAATCAATTGCCTTGTTTGCCATCCTGCCCCTGATTTGAATACAATGACATTTCACAGTTCTCCTCATCACAACATGACACTGATACTAACTTAAAGGGCAAGTTAGATTTAAGAAAGATTTAAGTAAAAATTACTTCATTACTATTGGTTTGAACACAAACATACTAATGGCTTTATATTTGCATCGGGAGCTGATCCTCTCTACTCCTGTTTTGACAGTAACTCTGAATGGACAGAATTGGACAAAACAGCAGTTTGAATTTTAATGATACCTTAAGGCGACCATGTTTTTTCTATGTGTTTAGAATGAAAGGGTTAGGGGTGAGTGGTATCTAATCACAAATTGTGTATGTTACCATGTGTGTTTCACACACGTTACAATAGAACTGGTTCAGAGTTTCAGGTTATATGGTTTGCTTCTTCACATCAGACAGAAAACTATATTTGTCAGTTCTAGCCTGCAGTGGAACCACCTGCCTGCTGTGACTGGTTTTCAGCACCATATGAACCATTAGATGAACTGGTGCATGGTTGGAGAACCTCAGGCAGAGGTCTCTCATTTCTTCCAGGGACCCCTTTGAGAACTAAAGAGGAAAGAGAGTTCTTCAGTCCGGACCCCGAGGCTCTGCAACAGCCTGCCTGAGGGGAAGTGGATCGGTCAGTGAGGTCCTTTGACCCTCTTCTGAAAGCATACTTTTAAAAGAGTGACTTAACAGATTTTGTGATTCATATTTTTTTCCAAATGTATTATAACTAATTTTTTCAAGTTTATAGTCATCACTATTTAATTTATTCATTTTTATATATATATATATTTTTTATTATCAGATGTCAATTGTTCCATCCCCTGTCCCCCTCCACAGTGTCAGTTCCAGCTCCTCCATTCAGTGTGTGTGTCCACCTGGTTGTGGTGGCGGTTGTGGTGCAATGAAAAAAATAAAATAAAATCCCCGGTGGCACCAAAGAGTGTTTTTTTTCCTTCTCTGGTGACTGCCGTTATAAATGACTGCAGCACTGTTACACACCCGGAGCTGCAAACAAGCTTGTCTGTTCCTAACGGTGATCTAAGAAGCTTTCACATTTGCACAACTTTTGAAAAAGTATACAATAAAATCGAGAAGTGACTTTCATGGTCTGACCAGGTCTGGAGGCCAAATTCTCTCATGGGCCGCTTGGCGAGGAGGTTGTGTTTTACAACTGTTCCTTCCTCATGTGTTTGTTTGCTTGTGATGATGCCGAACATACACAACCAATTTCTAATTGCATTTTGAGGAATCCATCAAATTTACAATTATTCCCCCAAGAAAAACCATGCACGTCGTCCGTGTATATTCTAACTCTCCATAGAACCACATTCCTTTGAATCCACCGCTCAAAATATCACGTACCTCACAAATATCATCCAAACCAAATGTATCAAATTGCTCAGACCAACTATAAGCGAATAGACTCGAATAAACCAAGTAGTAGCTGGAGCCCTGCACTGATATAGAAGTATCATTCACTAGAGGTGTGTGCTTGTGTGTTTATCCACAGAGTCGCTGCTGCTCCCTGGATTTTCTTTCATACTATGCCTTTACCATTATCATACGGGATATTGTTTTAGTTTTTTTTTTTGCTATAAAAAAAAAAAGTCGACTTCCATTTTGACGCTGTGTTTATCGCATTAACTGACTCAGCCCCTCTTTGCCTCGGGCGACATGTGACGTCCCCTGCTCCACCGCAAAGTTCACTCGCAGTGTCTCTGCAGACCACGTCTCACGTTAGCACGTGAAACATGTGCTAGTTGCCTGTTGAACCATAAGTTCCCTCCGAACGAGCTGTGACGTAACGGAGTCTTAGTCATGTGCAAGAGTGTTAAACGTTTCCTCTGATCGTCTCCCTATGCATCACCCCACACAGCGGAGCAGTATTAAAGGGTCCTTTCCAATCAATTAAAGACCTCCGAGCCCTCAGAGTATCAGAGGATCATTCGAGAGATTGCGCTATCAGTGATTCCGGCGAATGACCTCACGCTGCTCTGACACTGTGGAGCCGTCCACCTCCTCATACACAGGCCAGACGGGCTAAAAGCTTTGCTCTGCAGGCTGTGCCCCAGTCAATAGCTCCAACATTTCATCTGTGGTGGAGCTTTTCACCACGGCTCGGCTTTCTGAAAGAGCGGGCGGCGGTGGCGGCGAGGCCTCTGGTAAAAAGCTCAAGGATCAGTGGAGGAGGGGAGGGGGGGGGCGGGGGGACAG
>JAFBJT010115354.1:40959-43459 GCA_016785325.1 Chascanopsetta lugubris
ATTTGTTTTTTTGGTGAAGAACTGGTCAGAGCAGTGTGTTGTTAGATGCAAAGAATCTAAAAAAAAAATTGAATAATAAAAGGCAAAAAAAAAGAAAGAAAAAGTTGAGGGATGTCTCAGGTCATTGCGTGATGATATTGGTTTGTATTAGTTTGGCATACACGTGATCTAGTTGATCATTTCTTTTGTGTACTTGGCGCGTCCATAAACATCCAGAGTGTGAAATATCGTTGAAGTGAATCCATTGCCACGAGTTTAGTATCTTTTTCTCGTGTTTGCCTCCAAACTTTGTGCGCTTGCAAAATGTTGCAATGCGTCGTTGTCCTCGCGCGTGATTTTGTTAAGCCAATTTAATGTTGACAACCTTGTATTTTCTTTTCTCCTCGCCTCAGTCCCGCCCTGCATTGATGATGCTAATTGTTGTCATTGATTTTCATCGAATACTCAACATTTCCTTGACTCTCATAATTACATTTTTGCTCAAAGTTTTCCCAATGAGCGAGATTTCTTTGCGCGTAATCTTGCAAACTTCTTGCGATGAGACGAACCCGGTCGCAGCAGCAACAGTTGAAATTGCTACTGTTCTTAATTGGCTCAAACACGTGCAATTAACAATGATTGCAATCAACTGCGGCAGCCCAGAGTTGAGCAGCCCAGTGTTAAGGTATGTTATTATAGTCATTAGTGGCTGCAATTACTATTATACTGCTCCGCGCCCAGTGTCTTAAACACCGTTTTGCACGCACCGCTTTACCCCGGGAGCCCGTCGTTGTGCCTGTAACATCCACCATTTTTTATTTATTGTTTTTTTCTTCTTTTTTTTTTTGTATTCGAGGAAAAATCCATCCTCATACTCACAACAAACAGGAGGAGGATAAACTTTTCAGACTTTCACTCTGTCGCTGTTTGTCTGCTGGGACTCTCCAACAGTTGGTACGAGGCCGTCTGGTTTATTCAGGCCCGACTGGAAAATAGTGAGAATAATCACTGGCTTTATGGAGATTTACTTTGCTCTAAATGTGCGGTGAAAATATTATTTTTATGCAGAGACAGTCTCACAGTGGCGCATATGAGTGCAACGGCAGAGGGTTCTTTTCCGACCAGCGTTGCTGAAAGCTTGATTTTCTTTTATTTCTGTCTGAATCGGCAGAGATGATGAGAGGGGGGTGGGGGGGGGGGTGGGGTGCGAACGAGGCTAAGTTTGTTCATATTATTTTCTCCCTCTCTTTCTTTTATGCTCTGTGCAGAGAGCCAACGAGAAAACAAGGCACCTGAATCTATTAAAACCAAAGCATGGGCTAACGACCTCCCCCTCCCTCCTCCCACTAGCATCATAATGTAAAACAAATTCGAACAAAGCCTTGTGAAATTGAAATAAGCCTCTCTCGGCTTTGGCCCCTGGAATTAGTTTATTAGAATCTAAAAAGGAGCCTCCAAAGACTTAAAACCCCATTTTCGCGGGGAAATTAGTTTTTAGGGAAAGATGCATTGTTCACATTTGAAGATGATGGGATGGTTTCTGCACAAAGGGGGATCTCTGCAGTCGGGGCTTTTATCAGATCAAGCCGCCGCAGGTAGCGCGAGGCTGGATGCTCCGTTTGTGAGTCTGGACATGTTTGCAGATGGAGATGATGATAAACAGCTCTGTGTGGCGTTTACGCACAAACAGGGACATGTCATGTGTGTATGCTTTGTAATATGAGCTAATATAGGCGTGGATTGTTGTTCATGATAAAGTATATAAACAGCTTTTTTACAGTCGGTGAGATTCTGCCCTGAAACCTGTATCAAAATATTTCTATTATCTATTGTGACTCTATGATTTCGACAGTGACGCAACAAAAGCCTCCACTTCAGTGAATAAAAAATTGTAATGATTGTAAACAAAACAAACAAAATCGTGTTTCTATACTTACCCTACAATATTGTAAATCGCTTTAAATATAACATATTTATCATAAATGAATATGAATAAGAAAAAATAACACAAAACAAGATGAAAAGAAATTAAGGATCCTGATAAAAAAAAAAGAAAAACATTACTATATCTAAGATAGCAATTTAAAAGTCTATCTTTAGAATTCTTAATCAGCAAAAGCCCAAACCAACACAAGAAGGGAAAAAGAGTCTGAAATTAAATAGTTCATAATGTACTTCAAGATATTTAGGAATTCCTGTGCCATCAAAAACATAAAAATGATGGTGAAGAAATAAAGTGAATATCCAAAAATAGAATAAAACAGAATATATACACGTTTGACAAATAAGAAAATGCAGAATGAATGTGCTCTAAAATGTCCATAAAGCAACGGGTGAAATATGTAGAACAAAGATGATGAGGCATTTCTGTGTGTGTGTGTGTGTGTGTGTGTGGGGGGGGGGGGGGGGGGGGGGGGGGGGGGGGGGGGGGGCTCCCTTTCCATCCACCGTCAGTGTTCACATAATGAAGCCTCCACCTCCTTCTATTAAAGACACGTGCACGGACCCCATGCTTCGAAAA
>JAFBJT010115354.1:45959-57847 GCA_016785325.1 Chascanopsetta lugubris
TCTGCCAGTACACACTCTCAGGTGTGAAGGCTCTAAAGGTGCAGTCGGTGAGATTTAGTTCAGTACCTTGGTGTGCATTCATCAGAGTAGAGTGGGCGAACAGGGCAGCTTTAAAGATACATTCTCTGGGTATCATGTCAAATGATGGCCGCTACAGATTCATCTAACTCCTTGTCCCAACACTTAAAAAGTGGGAGTGAGGTGGGAAATGCCACTTAATCCTACACACTGAACCTTTAAAGCAAAGATTTGAAGGGATGCATTCATTTAGATTGGACATTTCTTCTAGAAGCATGATGGAGATCTAGTTTGTTTCTGTCTGTGATTCATTACGGAAAATTGGGAGTTGGTGACAAGTCTGTCATTAACTTTCATTCAATTATCCTTTTCATTATTAACAGCAGCAAATCATTCATTTAACCATCGCGTGTTCCATTTTGATATTCAAATGCTGGAACAAATCAAATCAGAATAATAGAATAGAATAATTAAGAAAGCAGAATTCACACTATTATTGAATTAGATTCAATGAAATGAAGAGAACATCCTGTATTTCTTATGAATTTGAATGAAGTCCAGTTGTTGCTGCTGTTCTACAGATCTTTTGTGAAGTTAACATCAATTGAGTGAATGATTTGTTATCACTCTAGAATGAAACCTTTGGACTGACCTCAGGAGCAGCTCCCCACCGCCATGTTGCATCACCATGGATTTACAGTGGCCCTGCACCCTCTCATGTTTCCTCCCTTTCAGTCAAAACTCTCTCTCTCTCTTTCTTCCTCCCCCTCATCTTTGATTTGTCCGTCCGTTAACGGCATCAGAGCTTCTCCTGAGTCCTTCAGGTCGATAAGATAACTCACCGAAAACAGCAGGAGTCAAAGGCATGAGCAACAATTATCAGTGTGAGGGGGAGAGCAGACAAAGGTGTGGAACAGAGAGAGAGAGAGAGAGAGAGAGAGAGAGAGAGAGAGAGAGACTAACTGGTACTGTACCGGTAATCATTATTACAGCTCTCCCCCATAATGGGACGGGGGGATTAGAGGGGGATAATCCACCATGTCTTTTCTGTTCCTCCATCACTTCTTCTGCTTTTCTTCTCATCCTGGCCTCTTTCACTGTTCTGTTGCTACGAGACGCCAACGAGACAGTGCTAAAGAGAGAATCAGCACAACAATTAGTGTGTGTGTGTGTGTGTGTGTGTGTGTGTGTGGATGTGTGGGTCCATGTGAGACAAGTCCAAAGGGAATGGCTGAGAATAATTAGCTGTAGTCTGATGCGAGGTCAGCCTTTTCTACCATCGGCCCTGACACAAAGCCTTGTGTGTGTGTGTTTGTGTGTGTGTGTGTATGTATGTATACGTGTGTGTGTGTGTGTGTTTATGGAATTTCACCGCGCGTCCCTCAGCGTGCTCTCGCCTCCGCGTGGTCCTGCGCCGTCCCAAAGCGTTTCGGCGGCGGTGGACGCGCGCACACGGCGCCGACGCTACGGACTTTCTTCTCTCCCGCTGCCCTTGACCGGTCTCTTAACACGAGAGAGCAGAGCGATAAGAGAGGATTTACACACAATAGTGAAGCCATTAGCGTCCGGCTCCCCCCTCCCTCCCCCTCTCTGGGGTTTGTTTAGTGTTATCAGATCCAGCGGGGATGTGTGGATGGCAGATTGAATGTCCACAGCGATGGAAAAGGCCAAGGATGTCTAACCTCCCATTCACACGCTGCTCGCCTCATCAACAGAGAGCCCTTTGTTCCTCGCCAGTCAAGGAGATGGACAGTACAAGATAATTGCGTTCGGACAATAAGCGTCTCCTCTGTTTGTTTGAATGTGTACAGCCTCTTTGGGATGAAATGGTAGATGAGTGTGAGTGTGTGTGTGTGTGTGTGTGTGTGCGCGTGCGCGCGCGCGTGTGTGTGGGAGGGAGGGACGAGGGACGAAGCGGGTGAGTGATGGCGAGTTTCTCCCTCATGCGCGCATGCGAGCAGAAATGAATGGGCTCGATAACAGATTTTCCGAGCTGTGGCCAAACGCCGAGCTGTCATTGTCTACCTGAGACGCTGAGATCCGCCGGCGGTGGCGGCGGCGGCGGCGGCGGCGGCGAGAGACGGTGAAGTCATAACCGGGCCTGATAAGATTCTTCAGGAACGGCCATTAGAGGCGGAGGCGCAGCGGGGCGGGGGATGACGGAGAGGCCGAGCGGACGGAGATGAGAGGGCTGTGTGAACGGCGAGCCTCCGTCGCCGCGCGCTGCTTCCTCCCATGATGTCATCGCTCGTCCTGAAGCACAAGAGAACGTCAGCCCACGTTCTCCCCGCGCAGCGTTCATGCTCCATAAATCCACTGGCTCGTAAAATGTCCAAAAAAACACGTGATGTCATCCAAAGGCTGACGCTCGCTCTCTGTGGAGCAGGTAAACGTACTGCTGTTGTGTTTGGCTGGAGCTGAGGGGCGGCGGGGGGGGGGCGCGGGAGGGGGGGGGGCACAGGGATGATGATTGGATGAGACACGTCAGTCACAGGTGATACAGACTTCACAGTCAGGTGTGTCCGGTTTTCATCGAAGCCCCAAAGGTGTTTCGTTTGTCGGTTCTGGTCAACTGTCCAATCACGGTGGAGCAACATGGCGGCCCCCGTGTGAAAACACTTGGGAAATGAAAACAATAGTTTGCCTTTTGATGATTATACACACTTATATTATGTACAAAAAAAATAGAAATAAGTAATAGAAATAATTTCCTCTTTTTTCACGCCCTTCATGCACCTTTAAGTCTGACCCTAATTCATTTAGTGTGTAATACACGACGGTTTCAGCAGAAAATGTCCACTTTATGATCTAATGCAGTCCGACACCCCTGTACATCATTAACTGTATTGTCATGGAGCTCATTATAATCAGCAGTAAAGGTGCATTGTGTGGAATTTAGTGACATTGAGTGGTTCCCCACAAGACAGTGGTCTTTCATAGGTCTTTAGTGCTCGGGCAGCAGCTCGGGTCACTTTGTACAAAACACAAGGATAAGATGTTTCCATTATAGAGCGGGAAGATTTGATCAGGTTAGACATTTCTCATTTGTTTGCTTTTTAAAAAGCATTTTTGAAATAACCTGCCTCTAATGGCCTTCGTGGAGAAAATGCATTTTCTTCCTAAGGCCTTGAAACATTAGTCCTGACGTGTCAAACACAGAGACATCACGAGATTCTACTGAGAAGAAGTTCATTCAATTCCAGACACAGAAATTCATCGGATATTTCGCCCACCTCATCAAAAATGTTTGCTCGTGACCTCTGACCCCAAAGGCAACGCCCCCCCCCCCCCCCCCCCCCCGCCCCCAAAGTTTTTTCCCAAAATACACTTCATCTACTTCCTGAGACGCACAGGGGGGGGGGGGGGGGGGGGGGGGCACTAATGAATAGAGTGGGTCCGGTCCTACGTTGTCAGTGATTCGCCGTTTCTCTGAGCGGCGCTTGACGGAGACGGATCACAGCCGGCGCCTGGATCACTTCCCCTCTCACTCCGCCTCTTCCCGTTCTCCGTCCCTCTCCCGTCCACAGCCTCAGTCCCATTGTGCGCCCCCCCCCACCCCCTCCTCCCCCATTCCCCCCCACCTTTCCCTCGCAGACGCTCGCCCACCCCATGTGCAGCCTTTGTCGTGATGGGCTGTACTTTTTCTGTTTTCACAGATATTGTCAGAGTATAAATTCAAGCCTCTCCTCTCCACTGTCCACCTCCTCTCCTCTCCTCCTTCTTGCATTTCCTCATGTCTCCTCCTTTTCTCACCTTGTGTATCTTTTCTCCCCCTTCTCCCCCCCTCCCCCTCTCCTCCTCTCCACTTCCTCTTCCTCTCCTCCCTCCATACGTCGCCCTCATCGTCCTCCTCCTCCTCTCCCATCCTCTCCTTCTCTCCTCCTCCTCCTCTCTCCACCCTCCCCTCTCCTTCCTCTCCTCATCCTCCGCCTCCGCCGCTTCCATTCCTCGTCCGTCCCCTTACCTCGTCCTCCTCTCCCCTTCCTCTCCTCCGCCACCTCCTCCGTCACCTCCTCCTCTCCTCCGCCGGGGAGCAGTGCGGCTGACAGGCGGTGAGCTCACAGTAGTAACCTCGCTGCCACCGTGCCAGGCGAAGGCGCCACTTGAGGCTTTGGCTGCAGATTGAATGGCTCCCTGAGATGTCATATCCAGACAGCCTCCCCTGAATTACATTTCCTGGTCTTCCCTGCCTGGCTGCCCGCACACGCCTCCACCAATCACACAGCAGCGGGGTCGCCATAAGGCTTCCCACCATAACCCCCCCCCCCCTCTTCTTCTCTCCGTTTACCTCCAAAAGTAAATTATTCCTTCAACGCTTGCCGGCCGATCCAACCACTGCGAGGCAGACCGGCAGATGGGCGATCTGATTGGCTGTCAGCCCGTGTTTATTTCCTTGTTGTCGGGATGTCAGATGAGATAAAACATTGTTCTGCTGCATTTGTCGCGTCCCTCCTGCAGGGATCACGAGGAATGAGGAAAGTTGAGGCTACAGGACATGTGGTGGAACAGATTGGCCCCTCGGCCGTCAGAGGTGTCCCGCTGCATATTATTTTAACTTTTAATTTTTTTTTTCTCCTCCTTTCTGTTGTTTTTGACAGTCTGTCTTTGTTGCACTCTTCAGAGCCCACTCCACCACATGTCTGCCTGGACTCAGAAGTGTTATTAGAACCTCATAATTCAGACATTTGGGGGGAAAAAGGACCACAATTTATGCAATTTGCTGCACAGTTTATTCACACACTCAGCAGCTCCGCCAGGGAAAGTGAAGAATCGTGGCTTGTGTGTGAGTCCAAGGATCCTCATTGTGGGTTTTGTTTCTTTTTTGTGTTATTGTGTAAAACCTGATGTGGCCAGAAGGTGGGTTATGTGAGCTGGAGGAGAAAAGAACTTTTTTTTTTCCTTTTTATTGTGAGGTAGAGGAGGACAGCCTTGACTCATGCCGCCGTGGCTCCATAAATTGATTAATGAGGAACAGCTTCGTGTGGAAAACAGAGCGAATCGCACACGCCACATACACACGCATGCACACATGGAGGTGTGCGCCTTTGTGTGTGAACAAACAGGTGGTGGATTGGACAGTCACACATGCACGTACACACAGACACACACACACACACACACACACTCTCTCTCACATCTCAGGTGGTAGAGTGAGCACTCATGCTGTGCGGATTTGAACCAAAGCCGAGACATAAAACTGAACTGGCAGACTGGGAGCCGTACAACCCTCCAGTCTGCTGCTTTGGGTTGTGTGTGTGTTTGTGTGTGCGTGTGTGTGTGTGTGTGTGTGTGAGTGTGAGAAGGAGATGTATAGGTGAAAGGGATTTTTGTTGTGTGAGTGTGTGTGTGCAGAAAACGTCTCCTCCATTGGATTAGACTTGTGTTTTTCCCATCAGCCCCTGCTGCTCGTGGCACAGGCCTGTTTCTGAGCGTCCTTGAGTGTTAGCGGGAGACGGGAGGCTGCTGAGAAGTCTCTGGATTACAGACCGTATTATTGTAGCTTGAAATATGTTCGGCTTAACGCGGCTGTATTAGCGCCCCGGACAATATTAGCAATGGCACAAATGTGCTAAACGTGGATGATGATGATGGTGATGGTGATGGTGATGGTGATGACGATGACGTCGCCTGGCATGGCAGAGGTGATGATTGGGATTTTTACTGCGCGAGTGTGTGTGTGAGTGAAGTGCAGAGAGTTCACAACCTCACACAGGAGGATGATTGATCTCAGCCAAGTCTCCTTTAACTTGTACAAGCTTCTCTATGCCTTCGCTTAAAAAGGTCAAATCTCAAGCAGGTCTCCCTGCCTCACTCGTAATTCCACTTTTTTTTTTACTGTTGAACAGTAAAGAGAAGTTCTTGTGTCGACTCCATTCTTGTGGATTTCTCTATTCATGCAGATCATTGTACTATTGTTGTGTTTTCTCCTCCTCGTTTCCCTCATTGATTTGAATGTAAATACAAAATGATAAACTTTTGTGCATCGTCGTGCAAAACATGGATATGCACAGCTATGCTCTGACGTAGGAGCTGGGATGAGTGTGATATTTCAGTGGTAGAGCACGCACCTTGGATGCATGAGGTCATGGGTTCTCTTCCCTCCAGCCATATGTCGCTTTAGATAAGTAGTGTCCACTAAATCAATGATTTTCAACTGGTGGGTCGCGACCCAAACGTGGGTCAGAGACCCATTCTCAGAAGGTTGTGGGCCTTTGACTGGAAAAAAAGTAAAAATAAAAAAATAAAATAAATCCAATACTTTTATTTTGAAGAGGATTTCATTGGCTGCTGGTGGGCCGTGAAGCCAGACCATTTGAGAACCACTGAGCTGAATGAAAGTGTAGAAAGGTCAGAGCTATGGCCCTTGCTTCTGTGTCAGGATGAGAACTTTTCGAACGCCCTGCGTAACAGAACAGAACAGAACAGAATTGAACTGTATTCATCCCCATAGCTGAAGTCATGATGTTGCGGCAGAAAGTTATTGGTACTCACATGTAAGCACATAAGCATATACACAGGCTGACATCATGTGTCATGGCAGCACATTCCATGTATCCCGGTTTGCCGCACGCACGTGAACGCGCGCACGTGTCAGCGTGGCGCTTATTCAGGTTGTTTACGGCGATGGAAATGAACATTCTCCTCGGTGTTGTCTCTTATGGGAGGAGATGATACGCGCTGTAAAGCTACTTGATCTGCTCTGGGTGTCATTTCGCGTTACACGCCGTTTCGCCGCGGCGATTGCGTCGCCAGAGCAGCGCCGCGTCCACGCCAGCGCGAGTTGGCGCACAAATCCCGGCCGCGCAGCTCCCCGTGCCGCCTGTCTCCGGCCCACGCTGAGTGTGTAATGAGCAGAGCTTGAGCGAGATTAAGGCAGATTCCGCGCGGCGTCGGAGGATCGCTTTGGCTCTGAGCGCTGGGCCGTTGTGGCCGCGCGCCCCGGAGCTTCCACCGGCTCCTGTATGACCAGCGGGATCCCCCACTGTCAGCCCCCTGTCATTCCTCATCGCGTTCTACTTGACGCCGCTAATATGTTCCGAGGCAAACATGTACCCACCATTGGGGTACGTGGGGGTGGGGGTAGTTTTTTTTTGTTATTATTTTTTTTGTTTTTTGTTTTTTTGATACGCGAACATAAACTGTAAGGACACATGCTGGGATGAAATGAAAGGATGAGAGGCAGTGGTAAGGAGGGAGAACATAGCAGGGGATAGTGGAGGGGTTATTCAGTGTGTGATGTGGTTTGTTGGCTCCCCTTTTTAAGAAGGCTGACGGGTGCAGGAAGGAGGGGAAGTGATTGTGTGTGTGTGTGAGAGAGAGAGAGAGAGAGAGAGAGATGGTGTTTGGAGGGCGAGGAAGTTAAAAGAAGGAGCACGGGGGAAGCATCGAGAGAAAGGGAACAATGCCACTGAGGGAAAAATGAGGGATGAAAAGAAGCAGGAAAGGCAGGGAACAGAGAGAGAGAGAGAGAGGGAGGGAGAGAGAGAGAGAGAGAGGGAGGGGAGAGAGAGAGAGAGAGGGGGGGGAGAGTGAAAAAGCAGCAGATAAGAGAAAAACGTGAGAGGGAGGGAGATGAAGAAAGATTGGGTCTGAGGACCCTTATCATCTGGAATCTATCGAAAAGAGATGGGCCACATGAAGTGGCTGAGGCCATAATCACATACATCAGCAGCCCTGTCTACTAAAGGCTGCCCCCCCCCCTCCCCTCTGCTGCCGTGTCTCCGTCCCTTTGTCTTGGAACCAGCAGCCCCGGTCAGTCAGCCGGTAGTAGCAGACCATCAGGAAGAATAACGACTGTAATATCAATAGATGCATAAAGCGCAGAGAACAAAGGCCCATGCATCTGGTTCTTCATCCTCCTGCTCGTGTTCTCAGGTGAACGTCCCGCTCGTCCACGGCCCTTTAATGTCTGGCATTCGTCAAATTACCGAAAAGTGATTAGTGCTGTGCTTATTCATAGTAGAAGAGCTGAGGAGAGAGCTGTGCTCTGTGTAGTGTATGCTGTTCTGTGTGTGTGTGTGTGTGTGTGTGTGTGTGTGTGTGTGTGTGTGTGTGTGTGCTTGTATTTATGTCTTTGTGAGGATCATTTTGCTCATCAATTCTTAAAGAGTGTGTGCTAAAAAATGTAATTGAGCTGTTTGAGGGTTAAGAATGGTTTTAGGGTTAAGGTAAGGATAAAGTTTAGATGAATAGTTTCTAGATGATTAGGGTAAGTTGCTAGGTAACTGTGTGTGTGTGTTGTGTGTGTGTGTGTGTGTGTTTATTTTTTAGAGCTAGAATAAAAGTATTCATCAAAACAAATTACTGTCAGTGTGTCTGGGGCTACACACACACACACACACACACACACACACACACACACACACACACACATGCACAGGCTTTGTGCTACACGCACAAGGACTTTACATTGCCATTCATTCATTTGAGTCGTTTAGAGCATCAAACCCTTACCTTAACCCAGAGCAACCCTGAACATACAATCATTACAGTTCACTCTTAAATTGAACTATAACGACACAAATGACCTTTTCCCCCAGAGCAAAGTCTCTGTGCAGGAAAAAGATCCTCGTAAAGCAACAAAAACGAGCACCAACACACACATCCTGCCAGTCAGTGCCCTTCAGTGCCCGTTGGGTTGGATTTAGAACTCATTCTGAGAGGATATGGGCTTTTTGGCTCGAGTTTTGTCCGGATCACACCTCCATCATGTCTGTAATCATCCAAGATATTGTTCTTCTGTCAGGCTGTTCCTCCTCTCCCTCTCCCTCTCTCTCTCTCTTGGGGTTAATCAAGTGAGAAGTGCAGCTCCAATCATTTTGTTCCCCCCCCCCCCCCCCACCCCCCGCCCCCCCCCCCCCCACCGCCCCCTGCCCCCCCTTGTCTTCATTCGAACGTGTGATCTTTCCTTGTGAGGGCAGGACTTATTGATTTCATGTTCGCTCCCTAACCCTAACGCTCTCACTCATAATGCGCTCAGATCTTTGACAGTTTGCGCCGGACTTGAGCTCTTCTCCCCCGCGCTGCTGCTCTGCGCACATGAAAGGCCTTTCTCCTTTGCGCTCGCATACTTTCCCTCTGCACCGAGTCGGTCGAGATTCCACCGAAGAATTCCGGGTGTGGTGTTAATAAGTGACATTTTGACACGCTACCCGTAACGTTTCACAGTCAACAGAAATACAGACACCATGCCGTAAGAATAACAATCGCTATGTTGGGTTTTCCTCAGAAATATCATGATATTTTTTTTAAAGCGTGTTATTCCGCGTAACTTTTACCGAGCATGAAAAGTAAAGGCGAAAAACAGGAGAAAAAAATGTGGAAATAATCCATTCACCTCAATCCAGGGATTCTATCTGACTCAAAACGTTTGTAAAATCAAATATGTTCTTTTCAAGATTATAATTAACTATCCAGATTATTATGGGGGGGGGGGGGGGTACATAGGGGATGAATAAAAAGTAAAAGATTACAAGGAGCCCTAATTATCCAGTAGTAACCCCCCCCGTCCCCCCCCCACACACACACATCCAGCCCTGTCTCCTCACCCTCTCTCTCTCTTCTGTCCTCCTCATGCCTAAGCTCTGTCTGCTTAGCCTGTGATAAGCCACTGGAGCGTCGCCTGCTCCAGACGACTTCCACAAATTCACTTTTGCTATCAAGCTAATAGGATTTAGTGTCTTCAGCCCCATGCTAAAGATGGCATCCTCGGATACGAGGGAGGAAGAGATAAGGAGTTACACGAGGAAACGGAGGGAAGACAGGAACTTTTGATGGGGGGGGGGGGGGGGGGCGGGGGGGGGGGGTTCTTAGGGGGGGGCTGCCCGTCCGGCTGCCTGATGAAAAACCTCCTCGCCTTTTCTTGGCACGCGATCAAACGGCGCATTCCGTCGGGGAAATTCATTTAGGATTGTGGAATTTTTTTTTTTTTTTTACATTTTTTTTTTTCCAGGGGTGTTCGGCCCAATGAGCTGCTGAGCTGAGCAACATCTGTTTTCATGAATACCTAATGACTGTGTGTCACCAGAGTCAAACGCCCGCTCGGAGAGACGCTCCCACTGTTATTACCATCGTAGTTATTTAGCCACCAGTTTCTCATTAGGATCCTCCGCTCTCCGTTCCCCTCCGTCGGGGAAATTCATTTAGGATTGTGGAATTTTTTTATTTTTTTTACATTTTTTTTTTCCAGGGGTGTTCGGCCCAATGAGCTGCTGAGCTGAGCAACATCTGTTTTCATGAATACCTAATGACTGTGTGTCACCAGAGTCAAACGCCCGCTCGGAGAGACGCTCCCACTGTTATTACCATCGTAGTTATTTAGCCACCAGTTTCTCATTAGGATCCTCCGCTCTCCGTTCCCCATGGACGCAACAATTGGATTAGCTGCTGGTTTTATACAGTGTTAAGCCACAGCCCCTCTCCCGATGTACTACAGGTTATATGGCTCTCGATGCGGGGCTTTTATTTTGCACTGCGCCAGGTGTGTTTCACTGGAGAGGGCTGACTCTTTAATATTATTATTGTTGTTACATCGCAGAGGGGATGGGAAACGCATTATAGGTGGTCAATCAAACGGCAGCATCCGGTGAGAACAGGTGCTATGGAAGGGGAACGAGGTGAGTGTGGTGCTATAAGCCTCTGTCAATAAAGCAGCTGGTTGGCTCCATTCACTCTCTCAGAGCCTGTTAGTTAGTGTAACAACAGATTCCACGGCAGGACCTCTGTTTGGTGTTGCAGTCCTCTTTGCGTGTGTTGCCATGGAGACAGTGGCAGGCAGGGGGTCATGGTCAGGTCAGCGTGGTGTGTACAGACATCAGGGCGAGGGTCAGAGACAGAGGTGATTTGCTGCCCAGCTCCAGGTTTTAGACAGGAAGAAGAAACTGCACAGTTTATTATGTTTATTAATAAAAAAAAGAATAAAAAAATTCAAATGCTCATAAAATCGTTAAACTTTCGATGAATAAAATGAAAAAAAATAACTGGACTCAGATATTTTACAAAGTAATTCTAATAAATGAATAAAAAAGAGCCTCCTGAAGCCTAATAACGTAGACAAGATAAAAAAAATAACAACAACAACAAATGGTCAGAATTAGTGCAACATCATATTACACTCTATTGGTAAAACCAACATCATTGCCTGGGAATCGAACCTCCGACCATCTGGTCATCCCTCAGCCACAGCTGCACCCGAGTCAACCCCTCCTGAGTTAACTCACTATCTGCGTGAGAGCGTCTGAGTAGCATTAATTATGCTTCGGCCCAACACGCCGCACTTCCCACTTTCTTTCTTCTCCCGCTCCGGTTCTTTGGTCTCCGTTCGCGCTCCTGTGCAACTTCGGAGGGTGGCCGCGTGGCCCCGCCCACCGAAGCCACTTGCGCCTGTGTGAGAAAAGGCAGAGGAAGAGGGACGACGGACAGAGAGACAGACGCCACTCGGCGGAAGTCCCACATTTCCAGCATCGATCAGAGGCCTTGCTCCCTCCCCCCGAATCTACTGTCTGCTGCTTCCTGTGAGTCCTTAGAGCAGTGTGACGCCATTGATTCGGCTCTGTCGCCCCGTCCAGCAGAGCGGCGGGGGCACGGGGCGGCGGCGGGGGCACGGGGCGCCGCTGCCGCCGCCGCCGCCGCCACCGCCAAACGCCAACAGCTCGTTCCCGCGCAACAGGAGTCGACTTATGAGGCAAATTCAGCGTAATTAAAGCCGCGCGCTGTAATTGGAGTATTTTCGACCCTCCGTCGCAGCGGCCAGGAAAATTACACGCTGCAGCCCGACTTGTTGGGCCATTGTGCCGAGTTTGTTGTGGTATAATTCAGCGGCCACCCTCTCTCTCTCTCTCTCTCTCTCTCTCTCTCTCTCTCTCCCCCCC
>JAFBJT010115354.1:74469-87111 GCA_016785325.1 Chascanopsetta lugubris
CAGAGCTATACGGTCTATAGGGACCTCGGGGGTGGGGGTGGGGGGCGGGGAGGGGAGGGGGGGGGTGGACTAGAACACCGAGGTTGAATTTTCCTGAGTCGATAGGCGAGGATTTCTCTTTGGAGGCTGAATAATGAGGAGCAGGCCTGGGGGGGGGGGGGGGGGGGGGTGGACTAGAACACCGAGGTTGAATTTTCCTGAGTCGATAGGCGAGGATTTCTCTTTGGAGGCTGAATAATGAGGAGCAGGCCTGTGTGTGTGCACAGGACTGAGGGGTGGGCGGCAGGGAATAGAGCCATTCACTATAGAAATAGAAACTCAGCTTGAAACAGAGGCTCCTGAAGCTCTGCTCCGATAGGTCAATCCCACTCAGAGCGTTTTACGCACACACACATATACGGCTGATTGTTTAAGTGCTAGAGACTCAAATTGAGAATGGGTCCACAGGCCAGCGCTGTAGATTACATCTTAATTAACATTACACACAATCGCTGCACGCCGCCGCATCTGGAGCAGCTCCATAATAAAGGCTGGAAAATTAAATCGAACGCGGGGAGAGTCGGTTCGCTTCAGCCCGTTAAGATCTTAGCATCGCACCAGCCGTTAGCTCATTGGACCACGTGTCGGTCCCTTAAGATAATTCTTCGATGTTATAAAGGTTATGAAAAAAAAAAAATAATACACAAAGCCATATTGACATGGAGATGAGCTGGTAATCAAGCAAGTGAATAGTCTTTCTCTATTGTGTGTGTAAATATGATGATGATGATTATATATATTTATATATATATACATATATATGCATACATACAAATACATAAACACATTAAAACACATGTGTACATCCATATCCATATATACAGTATGTAAATATATAAACTGTATATGTATAGATGCTGGTGTTTATATGTGGATAAGTGGAAAAGTATACAGCATGTACAAATGTAACAAGTATTATCATCATGATGAATGGTTGTTTTTTTTCTGCTGCACCAGCACATTTTCCCAAACAGGGATGAATCAAGCTCCACTCCGTTCTTCTCTCTCATCTCCATGACATGAGCACCAACAACGATATGACCGGCCGTGGTTTCACGTGTGTTGCGATGAAGAGGCCACTCTCTGCTGCCTCCGCTGACAATGTGGGCCCTTGTGGTCCCACCGCAGCTCACAGAGGAAACTGCAGCGGCTTGGAGAGTTTGATTCCCTCCGGGGTCAGAGGGAGACTCCAAAGTGTATCCACTACTCCCGGGCAATTTGGATGAAAGCATCCAGTGCATGTCACGTATTATATTTTAAGTGGAAATGAGTGGGAGAGTGTGTGGCGCATCAAACGTATAAGGCTTTTGAACTACAGCGAACTTCATGTTCCAATATCCCTTTGAAATGAATGCGGCGGAATGGCGCTGCACTTTCCACTGCTCCCCGCGAATCGCAGCGGCCGAGCCGGCTTTTCAAAGTCGATTTGGATTGGAGATTTGCGATATAAGGCACTGGCGATATGTAACTTTCTTCTGCATTAATTGGAAACAAAGGAGAACAAAAATATGTGTTTTGCAGCGCTGGACTTTTAAAGAGCCGGAGGAGCCCCGAGGCTATGACAGAAGGGAACGCGCATCTTGCATCAGATTTCCATCCAGTTAAAAACATCGACTATATGCTGGAAGTCGGGCAAACTAGCGGAGTGGTTTCAGTTGTTGACAGTGAGCGGTGACATGTTTGCTCGGCACAACACCGGCTGCCCTGAGAAATGAGCTAATTACCCGCCGCCGACGACTTGGTGCTTTCACCCCTGTCCATTTGTTTGTTTGTTTGTCAGCAGGATTACGCGGAAACTACACAAACACGCGGCTGCGAAAACTTGGTGGAAGGAAAAGGCATGAATCCTGAAAAATGGGTGGTGTAGGTGTTTTGTTTTTTTCTCCTTTTTTTTTTAACATTGTGTTATTTTTCCACCAGTTCTTTGGGGAAATAATTTGTGGATCTTGATGAAAAATCAAACCTGGCATGTTGAACACACTGATAAAATATGAGAGTGGCCAATTTCCTGCAGCTTGATTCAATTAACATGAATTGCTGAGCCTCAGATGAAGTTTGTCATTTCATTTGTTGGTTTGTTTGAAGGCAGGATTACGACAACATTTACATAATGCACCCCCATGTCATCTGACTGAAAGACTATTTTGGTAGTTTATTGGATTATTAATTAACACTATTTATTTTCCAGGTTGGCTCTGAGATAATTCTTGTTCTTTCATGTTTTAACGTGGGATGTTACATTTTAAATCAACCCTAGAAAAGACTTCGTGACTCAGATGTTCTCCTACTGTCCAACGCTCCAGCTCCTGTTTTCACTCTCGCCCTGAAACCCACGTTAAAGCACCTGCCTCTCTCACAAAGCCCAGTCCGCTCTCATTGGCCGACATCAGACTTTGACAGCGATTGTGACCGCCTCTGAAAAACAGTTTACAGGTGAGGTACAGCGCCCCCTCTGGTGTCGAATATTATACCCACATAATCCATACGACCCACTAAAGAACTGGAGAAACTTGCAGTTCACAGGGCGGCCACTTGAGGCTGGCTCCAAGAGCGAGTCAATCCCCATAGACTCCCATGTTAAAATGGTCAACTTTAGAGGTGGATGAAACATGTTTAAAGCCTGGTACAAACTAAACTAAACTGTGTACCCCCCCCCCCCCCCCCCCCCCCCCCCCCCCCCGCCCCGTCAACAAATCGCCATCATGATTTTCACTTATATTCCGGGAGTGTCATGGGTCCTGATGGATGGAGGAGATCCGCCAAACGTCTCGGTTGGAAAGTCATTTTTGGTCTGTGCCTTCAGACAGATCTCATCCAACACTGGCAGGTGCCCAGTGAACCGCCCAACACAGCCAGACCAACACTTGCTTGGAATCCAGCTCAAATGAACCAGCGATGAGCCCTTTAGGAAAGTGCTAATGATGCCTCACCCGCCGCCTCACCCCCAGCCCCGCTCTTCCAGCCAAAGTTGCACTCTGTTTTATTTATCTCCGGAGTTATATGTTTCATTTATGTGGAGTAACTTTGAACATCAGAAACGCAGCGGTAGTCTGGTAAACAGCGCTTATCAAGCTACAGAGCGTTTATTTCCACATAGCCACCAGCGACGGAATCGTAATTAATAATCACTCTTGCAGGCATGACTAAAAATAACATAACAACCATGAATGCAAAACTCATTAAATTTAAGGAGGACTGTTTTTTTAAATTTTTTTATTATGAATCTCTCTCTCTCTCTCTCTCTCCCTCTCTCGCTCTCTCATTTTCATCATCTCATTGTTCGCTCTGCCCTTGACTGTGGCCTACAAAGCACCGTCACTGGCAAATATCAGGAGAGAAAATCACATCAAGGAGCTCTGGCATTCGCGCACAAAGAGGCTCTGTGCCCCCGCCTGAGCTTCGCCGCGCCATCATACATATTGATCAACAGCAGAACCCAACCTATTTTAACTTCATTTTGGCGGCTATATAAAGACTGGCGTTTCCCTAATAGGGGCGCGCTGATAAATCATTCATCTCCACGTACAAGGGTAAGTCACTGTCTGACTGAGGGCCGTCAGCCACACATGGCCTCATTGAGGGAATCACAGCAGCGAGAGAAAATAAATAAACAAAGCTTCCATCGCGGCGCCAGCGCAGTGTCTATATGTTCAGGAAATGACAAACCATAATGTGGATCATTCATTGAAATGAAGGTAAACAATTATGAGGTCCTTAGTCATCACCGGATTAGAGGCTGTTTGTGCTTAAGATTGAAGTCGGCCGTAAATAATTCATGTGGAATAATAATAATAATAATAATAATAATAATAATAATAATAATAATAATAATAATAATAATAATAATAATAATAATAATAATAATAATATAACAAACAGAATGGAGCCGGGATGATACATGACTGTGTTGTTGTCGTTACATATTTAATTATTTCATGTCCTGTCAGACACCACTTCGGCTCTGTGTTTGAAAACGACCGCCTGAAAATGATTAATTATTATTATTATTATTTTGGACAGTTCATGGTGACCTCTTATTCGGTGCTTGCAAAATCAAGTTCACCCAAAATGACTTAAAGGTGCATTACGCAACTTTTTGTGATAATTGTTTACGTATTAAGCCACAATCAGAGAAGGGATTCATTGGATGGGAGGTAACAGGCAGAATAGTATCCAGAATGTCCTTGTAGGGTAAAGTCCGTAGGTAGAAGTCCAAAGACCTCAGGCCATTGGCTGTCAGCGATGACCTGTGTCTTTGATCTCGAGGGACATGCCTTTGATGTGCCTGTGAGGTTACAATCATGTTTTGATGAAAATGATTCTACACGCCGTCATTAGTTATTCCCGGACTTGCTCATTCCGATCATTCTGTGATCGCTTATGATTGAAAGCGACTCAGTTTACACTTTCATGATAAAGTGAGTTTAGCGTTTGTAGCATGTGCGCTAACCCTTTCTGAGGCAACGGATCCAAGTGCCAGTGATAACTTTAGCTGGCAAGCTAGTTCCGATACTGGAGGAACAGCGCGCGTGGCAGCTCAGAAATCAGAATTAGCGAGTACACAAACAAAACACAAACAACTCCGATGCTAATGTACTTTCTAGTGCTGGAGACCGGTGTTAGCTAACGCTAACCTCCCGTCCAGACTCCTCTTACTACTCTCTATTGTTGATATTTACTATTTCTGTTGATGAGCGATGGCTGCATGGCGGTTTGTGCCAATTTCACATCGTATTACTGCCACTACAGCCAATTTTGGAAAATTCCGTAATGCTCCTTGGAATCTTTTGATGTGAGCCTCAGGCTCATAAGGCACGGAGCCAGCCACGCTAACTTTAGCAACAGCGGTAAGTGCTTTGGATTCAAGTCCCCGCGGAGACAAAAGCCACTGCTCCCTCCTGGCAAAGAACGACGGGTAGCGAGTTCATTTTTTTCTCCCATAGACGTAACCTTGGCTTTCCACCATTCACGACGAGACCCTGAGAGCTCCCGGGAAACACGGATACATTAGGGCTCTCAATTACGAGAGCACACGGGCCCCCGGGGCAGAATTCCCCCATCGAGTCCCCACCCCCACTAACATGTCATCTAACAGCGCAGCCACAACGCGGCTGTACTTCGCTACACTCACTTAACGTCACGCCTGAAGACAAGACAAGGTGCGGACATAATCGAATTTAAAGGTGCAGTGTGTGAGATTTTGGTCCATTTTTTTTGCCAGGGCTACCTATCAAAACAGAATTCCAAAACAATTATATTTAGACTTTTTTTTTTGTTTTTTGTTTTTTTTACAAATGTCCAATCACCCCCAATGTTTGACTTGCTATTTACATATCCCTAAAATGAGCCCTTTAACGTACATTTACACCAGAAGCGGGGACGTACCAAACATCTGTTGAGTTTGAGTGACGACTGACGTCGACCTCAGCTTCACACTGCCCCTTTAAACGAGAGGCAAAAACACACGTCTCTCAGCAACAGAGCGGTCGGCGGCAGGCCGTTGGTTTACGGTTCCCGGTGATTAACACAACACGGCCGTAATAAAGAGCTCCCCCTGTATTTGCGCAATATGCCAGTGTGTATTTACTTACTTCCCCAGAGCGAAGCACTCCAGCCTGACCGTCACTCCTTTGGCCGCCAGAACAGACGTTGGGAAATGCACCTCAATTTTGGGCTCATACTCGCCCATGACACCTGCGAAAGGTTAAGAGAGAGGAATGGCAGACATTAGGAGGCGGGCAGATTGAACGGGCCACTCACCCACCTCCCCCGTTTCCCCATTATCCTCATCTCTTCTCGCTGCGTGCTGCGGGTGCGGTGATTTAGGAATCGAGGTTGGGTCCGGTGGCTGCGACGCTTGGTTCTGCTCAGATAGTTTGTGGAGTAACAACTGTAGAAAACAGCGGATTCCTCCTCGGAGGGTGCGTTCAATAATGCAGTGTGCAGGTGTGGGGCTGAGCGCGATGCACACCATCTGGCACCTTGCTCGTCTATCCACTTTATTTTTACACACGGCGGATAAATACGACGAGTGCGAGTGTCTGGATCAAACGTGGAGCGCGTCGCCCAATAACAATGACTTTGATCGCTATGAAAACAGCAGATAAAAGATTTAATTTATAGTTTGTGGCAGTTGAATAGGTTTTTCAGTATCACTGTGTGCTGTCTTGCGTAGTCCTTTTTTTTGTGTGACACTGCTGTGTGAATATGAACACATTGATTCAGCGATACATTGATGGAATTTCACCGAACTCTGTGGGATAGCAACTTCGGAGGGAATGTGCACGTGATACAATTTTGAGGCAGATTTGACAAAGATCAAAGTTGAACGAAAAATACCATCGGAAATACAGATCTGTCAAAGCTGGCTCTGTAAAAATAGAGCCAGAAAGACTGTGCGAGTTTCTCCTGTGACTCTTCCTTTACTAGCATTGGATAGACTGTGTTATACTAACTTGTATTTTCGTTGTATTGTATGACTTCTGGATTGTCGAGCACTTCCTGTTACAATTTTGCATGAGGGGTGCTGCACAAATAAAGCTTGATGAATGAACTGGTTGGTTGAATATATTGACGCGTCAATGAAAAAGTGTCGTCATGCATAACTCGACGGGGTCCTGCAGGACTAGCGATGGAACTTCATTCTTCCTCACGAGCGTATAAAAGCATGTAAACATTTCGTCCTACGGCCATTTTTACAAAACAAATATATACACACTGACACTGCATAATGCAACAAGGTGCATGTGGCTCCTCAAATGTTCATTAAAAAAAACTTGAAGGCACTTAAAAGCAGGGCAATGCGATGCTGTAGGCGCCATGTCGCCGTCACCTATGCGCATCCACGTCAACT
Source organism: Chascanopsetta lugubris (assembly GCA_016785325.1). Classification (NCBI taxonomy): domain Eukaryota; kingdom Metazoa; phylum Chordata; class Actinopteri; order Pleuronectiformes; family Bothidae; genus Chascanopsetta; species Chascanopsetta lugubris. The sequence goes on from JAFBJT010115354.1 coordinate 81,362, forward strand.
GTGTCTAGGAAGGAGCTGGGAAAGCCCGGAGGCCGCGGGGTAACAGCATGACGGCGGCGCTCTCAATATTCTCCCGTGAAGAATGAACAAACTACCCGACAACATGTGAAAGACGCCGAAAGCGATAACGGGTTATCAGACTCGCTAAGCGCCGCTCTCATCGCCGCCAGAGAGAATAAGTATTCTTTGTTTATCCCCGCGAACGTTAAGGCGGCCATTTGTAACCATTTGCCGCGGCGACGCGTCAGACGACACCGTGCAAATTTGAAGCAACAAAGGAAAAGCACCTTCACCTGGGATCTCATTACTATTATCTGTCTTATTAAGCGGCAGCTAGGCGATATGAATATTACATGAGCTTTCCTCTCCACTTTACCGCGGAACTTACAGAGACGATCATCACAAGCCACTGACTGACGCGCTCGAACCCCCGGCTCCTGCCTCACATTCACGCGCGAGCGGGCACACCCAGCACTCCTCCAGATGTGCCGCGATGTGCACAATCAGTGAGACAAATGACTGGCGTGGCATTTCAGAAAACCATAATTACACCTCCCACGTGCACCTGACACTTTTTACACGACAAATCGAATGCTGCAGGAGCGGCGGCGGCGCCGAATTCCACCGCGCACGGGAAAAGGGTCTTACGATATTTGTTCCAAAGAACTTTTCAATTTCAATCTCATTCACAACATTTACGGCTCCAAAGCAGCCCTTCACTTTATAATGAATTTTCAATATTTCATTGGCTCACGCCACGGCGCATTCGATATCTTATTCAGCCTCGGCGGCCGGACCCAAATAAATAATGTCCAGGCCGGCGGAGTGCTGAAACAGGACTGACCCTCATTTGCTATGTAGCATTTTATTCTATGTCTGGATTTTATTTATTAATCAAATAAAAATTGCATTTCTTCTTTTTGTGCTTTGTTCCTCGCCGAGGCAATTTCCCTGAGCACGCCGCCCGTCCTAAATTTTATCAGGGTTTCAGGCTAATGGCATAGAAAGCATAAAAGTGCTTTATCGGTTTGATCAGCTCTTTGATCCTGGAGAGCGTAGATGTGGAGCTCTCATGCCTCTCAGAGCCACTAATGCAGGGCAACTTTTGAACTTTTCATAACCATGAAAAATAACTAAATAATACACACAATGGCATATTTAATGGGCTTTTTTTTTTTACTTTGAACATGTTTCTAAGTAGAAATATGAAATTCAAGTAATGAAAGTGGGAACACGCAGTTCTTCCATTTTCACATTAAACTACCTCAGATATTAATGTTTCAAAATAAAAGTCTTCATATCAGACCGAACACATTTGTGGATTGCCACATGCAGATTTCACGGGATGCCGCAATGCCACTTTTTCACCACTAGAGTGAGCTACGAGCAACTCGATCTGCCTTTTATCCTCGCAGGCCGCAGTTAACTCGCGGTTTCACGTCGTGAACAAACGACGACTATAGCCAGCATCGTTGACCTCACCATACCGCCACCTGCTGGACGTAAATAAAATGACAACTGGCCCCTTTAAATCAAATTTGCACGTGGCCCTCATCTCTATAAATTTCAATTGGTCCGAGCGATGCGTGGACAGCTGGATGGGCCTCGGCTCGCTAATGGTGATTGGACTGTCACACCTCGGTGTGCTCCTTATTGAGAAGGTGCCCTGAAGGCGTCGATCGGCCATTTCTCTCGTGCACCAGCAGAGCGGCCGTGTCTCACGCACGGAACCATTAACATGACAAAGAACATGCTGAAGTATACAGACAATCCCTGGTGCTCTTTGTGTATATATATTTTTTTTGATGATTTAGCATTTTTCCTTGACGCAGCAGTTTAACATGTGGTCAGTGCACAGTCAATTTCTCAGTGGGTTCCAGTGTGTTGTTGTTTCGCAGAAACCCTGGTATGCATGATGCTTCAAATCGGGGTGTGTACACTAATGCACCAGGAATTGTTTTGACTGTGAGTAACTCAAATCATGCTGACATCCAATATGGCTGAGGGACCCGAGGTCGTCGATAACCATTTAGCCTGCAGCTCCAGTCAACGCGCCCATGTGGGGGATGACATGCGCATGCAAACATTATGTTTCACTGATATTAGTGTCAGAGCCGAGAGAGGAAGTATCTGTCAGCAACAGTGATACTGGTGATACTGTGGTCCCACTGTATATCCTTCCCACACACACACACACACACACACAGACACACACACACAAAGAATGAAGATGAATACGTGATAGGAATTTGTACTATTGTCTTCTCTACGGATAATACAAGAGTTTAGATACAGTATATATGGAATGTTATTTAGAGGAAATAAGCTGTTTAAACATGGTTCATTTGACACTTTTAAAGGTTACTCCATGTATTAAAGGGACATTACGTACATTTTTGTATTGCCCTTCAGAGAACAGGCTGTAATAGCAGCTAACAAATGAGACTTTGTCCATACCTCTTGTGGATAGCAATTAGACAACAAGATGTAATAATAATAATGATAATAATGATAATAATAAAATAAAAAAATGGATATTAAGACACATAAACAAAAGTACATATGGAATTTAATTCATGGAGTACGAAAAATAAAAACCTACGGTCAAAATAAATTGTATTATAAAAAAAAATAAAAAATTGTACATGATGGCCAAAGAGAAAATCTAAATGTAGTAACAGGTTCTGCGTTTGGTTCTATTACATCAACATGGCAAACCACAGGGAGGGTGTTTTGGAGATGAACTGTGCATCAATCCACACCTCAGTGTTTAGCTCTGCTCACGGTGCATCGCAAAGTGATGATCAATGGCCTCCAGCGGGGTAATAATGGAGCCCAGATGCTTGTTTTGATTAAGAGAGTCTGCGCTGCAGCTGACAGACAATGCTGAGACGCACACAGATGCAGCTCGAACCGTCTACTGTGTAATGATCCCCCGCTCCTACCCAGGCACAGATTGCGGCGTCTGATTGGTCAGACTCCAGTGACTGAGGGATGCGCGCGGCGGCGGAGCATTTGGGGGCGTCTAGAGCGAGGTGAGCCCGCGTCATTTCTCCGGCGTTTCAGCCCAAACGGCGAGCGGAGGAGCGGCCGCAGTGCATCATGGGAAGTGCAGAGTGAGGGGGCGCCAGGACAGGCTTTGGCGTGATGGGCTTCTACAGCTGCACGGATTTAGCTGGAACCTGTCGTGCTGCAGGTGGGATCATTGTCCTCGGCACGTGCACCACATGCTGCCCCTCGATGTGGACGTTTAGAAAAGGACTCCTTGTCTTTAAAGGTGCAGTGTGTACGATTTTCCGTCCATTTTTGTCACTTTAAAAAATATTACAAAACAATTACAGACTGACATTTTCATGAATCGATAATCACCTACCTATTTTATTTGTTTCCATTGCCCTTGTATGAGCCCATGAATGTACATTTACACGAGGAGTGGGTCCTATCTACTGGGGCTGCCATATTTTTACAGTAGCCCAGAGTGGACATACTAAATATCTTTTGACTTTTAATGACAACTGAAGTCGACCAGTTCTCCTACATGATCAGAAGGGTGAGGGTGAGGTGATGGATACAACATGCAACTTCACCACTACATGTCACCAAATCGTACACACTGCACCTTTAACAACAAGGCCCCGTCATTAACCCAGGCCAGTACTTGAATGGCACTCCAGCAGTCTCCTTATTAAACCACTTGGCTTTAGTTTGGATGTGCACCATATTTTTGTAGGTCAGCCCCGAGGTTCTCATCACACAGCAAATGGGATTTTTGCGTTGGATTTTTTTTTAATTTTTTTTTTTTGGGTGATGATTGCTAAAAATAAACTCTGTAGTCAAAACAAATCGAGGATTCTCACACGTTTTGTTCCAGAAGACAATGTTCAAAGACTAACACAAGGCTGTAAACTCAATTAGCTGCTCGTTAGCAACACGCTTCTTAAGAGCATTGGATTCGCCGACTTGTTATGTATTCTTAATTTGTCAAGTTGGAGGTGCCAGAATAAAAGTGCGTGGGTGGTTAGTTACCGTGGTAACAGCAGAGGCCACCTTGCGTCCGACAGCGAGCCCCAAGCACGAGGGAACGTCTGCACTTATAATCTGCGATTATTTGTCTTAACAAGGGTTCACTTTGTTTGAGCAAAGCCAGTGTCATCATGTGAACATCCAAGGAGTTTGTGGTCATTTTACACATTCAGTTCTTTCTCAGACTTGGTGCTGCACTTTGCAGATGGTCCCACGGCGTCTGACTCACTGTTCCAGCTGGATCCGGCACAAATTAAGAGCCGTACGCAGTGCGTATCAAAAGTAAAGTTATTGGGCTCGTGTTGACCAAAGACCTCATTTCAATGCCTGGAAGTGAAAAGGGAAAACAAAGGAGGAAGTCTACGTTTAAGGGCTGATTTTGTGCCTCTTGGTTGCACCTGCACTCATTTTTACATCAGTCTCATAAGAATGGATTTTTTTCATGAGTTATTCTGAGAGAAAAGTCCCTATGAACCCGGATCCACCCTCTGATCCAAATCCATACCACAGAGTAATGGGCTGACCCCGCGTTATATTTTGCTGAGCGCCGCCACCTCGCCGACAGTGAAACAGAAACAACGAAAACAAAAGCATCACATCACGAGCAGAGGTAATAAAACGCTGATGGATAATTGACCACGCGACCTTCCGCCTGTGTTTTTCAGCTTGGTTAACAGGAGAGACGAACCAATTAAGCGTGCTTATGCGCTAAGTGTTATGGGAGTCTCCGTGGGCCATTTTACACTCCGAGTTATGCAAATACAGAGCGGGGGAATCTTTTCTGGAAGTGATGTAAACCGTACAAAAATCCTGCTCCTGCAAACGTGGTTCTGAGGCACCCGGGGGCCCTTTCATGGCTTCAGTGGGGAGGGCTCTTTGAAACCGTGACAAGTGACGGGCACCTGAGTGGAGTGACGGGCATTTTTCCCTCCATGTGTGTGTGTGTGTGTGTGTGTGTGTGTGTGTGTGTGTGTGTAGTCACGAGACTAAAGAATAAAGAAATAAAGAAATAAAATAAAAGCATGGAGGTGAAATCCACACCTGAAACCCACAAACACCTCCACCGCTCGGCTCCTCCGGAGAGGCTGGTATAAAAGAGAGAGAGAGAGAGAGAGAGAGAGAGAGAGAGAGAGAGAGAGAGAGAGAGAGAGAGAGAGAGAGAGAGAGAGAGAGAGAGAGAGAGAGAGAGGGAGAGAGAGAGAAACCCCAGCCACAGCAAAGGGCCATTGATTCAGTTAATTTTATGCTGGAAAATGATTTCCCTCACGGCCACTTCCACCAAAGCACATTGTGAGAGAGAGGAGAGGAGAAGGCTCCCTACACTAATGTTAAAGCAGCGCCAGTCATCTGTTTACAGTGTGTATGGAATTCATAACGCACCTCCGCTAACATGAGGAGGCCCGGTGGAAAGCTGGAGGAGGAGGACCGCCCCCTTTATCTGATTTTTTTTTTTTCCTTCATTCCTCCAGAAGCTTTACAACCCAATGAAATGCCGCTTCGCTAGAATATATAAAAATATGCTTTCAGATTTCCATCTGTGCTAAACAGAGAGCAGGGAGGGAGGAAGGAAGGAGGGAGGGAAGGAAGGAAGGAAGCGGTGCATTGGATTTTATAGATAAATAAAGAAATAAACTTCCAGATGAACTCCCTGATACTTCCCGCATTCAATTCCATTTTCGCCGTCCTGGCGCATCGTCCATTCAAATCAGGGCCCAATCGTGTGCCAG
>JAFBJT010115355.1:0-17762 GCA_016785325.1 Chascanopsetta lugubris
ATATGATGTATTATAAATGATCAAATGCATAATACAACCAAAATGCAGGATTAAAAAAAGGATGTTTGGAGTCGGATTGAGCTGATTAGCTTCAAAATTTACAAACATAAAATCACTGATGTAGAAAAATGACACGTGAACGAAAACGATAGGAGATAATTGTGGAGGATTCACAGAAACATGAAAATACAGCAACACATCAGGAAACTAAACTAAAATAAAATAAAAATGATTATAATAAATCCAGAAGAGACGGGAGGAGCTAAAGAGGAGAATTCATCAAAACCGAATCAAAGGAAAGAAAATAAGAGTTTAGGAAAGAGAGAGAGGTGGAAATGCGAAGATGATGATGCTTTGTAAATGATCTGTCGTTTTATTTTATTTGAATCTTTTTTGAAACATACTGAGATGATCATGTGAACAACAGCCGATGTGAACACGTTTATTTGTAAAGTAAAAAAAAAACAAATGGAGGGATTAAATAATAAATAACAGAAATGACAAATTGAACAAAAACGGATTTATATGTTGATTTAAAAATAAGATTTATAATCAACTGTGACGTCAGAGACAGAAAATCCCATCAGTTCTCGGGGTCTTATTTAATTGTATTCTCTGATTTCATCATCATGGCTTTTGAACTGTTTTATAGTTTTATTATGATCATTTAAATTCCTGTTTTCATCTGTTTCGTCATCTGTTCATTTTTTTTACAGTAAAAACTGTCATGTATCATCAATCAATAATAACACGACCCCCATTTCATCCTCAGTCTAAATTCAATGACAGTGGCGATGAATGTCCTTTTTATTATTCTTCATTTATTTATTTCAAATATCTGATGATGACGAAGATGATTAGCGATCAATGCTCACGTGTTCCCTTGTGTTTTCAATGATCAGACATTCATTGTTGTGTGTTATGTGTGTTATGTGTGTATGTGTGTGTGTGTGTGTGTCTCCCAGGTGTGGTTCCAGAACCGCAGGACCAAGTGGAGGAAGAAGCACGCGGCCGAGATGGCGACGGCGAAGAAGAAGCAGGACTCGGAGACGGAGCGGCTGAAGTCCACGTCGGACGCGGAGGAGGAGGACGACGACTACAACAAACCTCTGGACCCGAACTCTGACGACGAGAAGATCACACAGCTGCTCAACAAGCACAAGGGCCCCGGGGCCGCGCTGCTCGTGCACACCTCCGAGAACGACAGCTCCTAACTAACCGGCGCCGGGGGAATGTGTCGGGAGCGCGCACCGCACCCCATGCACATACACCGCCCCCCCCCTCTCTCTCTCTCTCTCTTTCTCTCTCTCACACACACACACACACACACCTGTGCCCTGCACAGGTGTGTGTGTGTGTGTGTGTGTGTGTGTGTGTAAGTGTGCGCGTGCGTGAGGACTCAGTTGTAAATAGTGAGTGAGATTTAAAAAAAAAAAAAAAATCCGCTGTGAATAATTTATGTTAAAAAAACTGTTTTTTTGTACAGAAATCATCAGTTTTTGTATCGGACGCACACACACACACACACACACACATACACACACCTGTACATATACAGCAGAGCGACTGGACTGCAGCTACACACACACACGTTTTTTATTTATGTGTTCATCAGCAGGTGAATGTGATGCACTTTTATTTAATAAAATCTCAAACGTCCTTTGATCTATTCTGAATCAATACAACACTTATTGATTATCCATTCATCTCGATCCACCGATATTGATCCGAAAACACTATTAAAACGTGTTCATTATTATTATCATCATCGTTATCATTGAGGTCTAAATGACTTTAATTGTTTTTCTTAATTGAGGGGAGTCGTTGCACTTAATTTATATTTGTTATTGGTTATTGATTATCGGTGGTATTTGATTTGATTTGTTTTCACTGAAACAAAATCTTTTTCATCTCCAACAAAAAGAGACAAAGGGTCAATTTATTTCTCTAAATGATCGTATTGTTATTTTTGGCATCGTGAACATGATGTGGATCATGTTAAATCTATATGTTTTTTATTATTAGGATTATGATTATGATTATTATTGTTATTATTATTATTATTATTATTATTACTATTATTATTATCATTATTATTATCATTATTATTGTTATTATCATTATTATTATTATTATTATATAAAACCAGAGAACTCAGAGGAGCAGGAGGAGGCGGAGCTGGATCTTCTCTCTGCGGGCAGGGAGAGGAAACAGCCGCCGAGAGGAGGCTCAATGTCGGCCACACTCTGCTGCCTGTCCGCGGTCTATGCACCACATTTCATTTCACACAATAATAATAACAACAACAACAACAACAACTCTCAGTTAGTTAACCCGCTTTTGATTTAATTTGATGAGCAAATTTCTATTCTTATTATTATGATTGTTGATTTTTAGCTGATTCAAACTAATTGCGGATCAAATGTGAATCCGTTGCCTTTAGTTTTAATTCCATGACGTTTTGAAACATTAATGTGAAACAGTTTTGATGATGTGAATGTTGGGCTGATGACATCACTGATGTCACTGATGACTAGTTTTTAAAAAATCCTGATAATATAAATATTTATGTACATTAGACAACATTTATATAAAATCTACCGCTCAGAGACAAATTTAAAACCCAGAAAAACAGAATCTAAATATGAAAATACAAAATATGTCCATGTTGAAGAATTGTTTGAGTGTCCACATGTGGTGAGGTCACTGAAACATGTCATGTGAGATTTGACCTTTGACCTTCTCTGTCTGACTAAATGGAATTTTCCCAGATTCGGACAAAAAAATATCATTTCATTCATTCGTGTTATTTTCGATTTCAATCTTGTTTCAATCTCACAACGAGGATGTCACACTATCACACCGTGACATCAGTGCATTGTCCGAATGATGTCATAAAGGCTACGTCATTATTGCCTTCTGATGATGTCACACTAACAGGGGTGACGTCACATCTACCTATGATGTCACAGTAACGTACAAAAACAGACGTCGTCGTACGTGTGATGTCACAACGACGTCCCGATGACATCATACTTGTTATGATGCTGCACTAAGTGACGTCATACATTCACCGATGAGGTCACGGTGCCAGGTGGTGATTTACCGGTACCCAGTTGACAGTGACCAGCAATCAGCCAATGGCCACCAGTCCTCGTGTTACCTGTGAGGTAAATGAGCCGATCCACCTGTTGTGTGTGTATGGGCTCCACAGCGCCACCTGTTGACTGAGGTCTTAATCTCTCCTGTTGCTGTGGTGACTGATGTGTTAGCGTTAGCGGGTGCGTGTCGAGCCCATTGAGGGGCTCTCAGTTGCCCGTGTCCTACAAGAGATTACACGTGAGGACATGTGTCTGTGTCTGAGTGTGTGTGTGTGTGTGTGTGTGTGTGTGTGTGGCGCTCTTATCTCCTGCGGCCGCCTGCAGGCCTCAGATAAGCAGTGTCTTGGGATCCTCCATTATGAGAAGCTAACAGGCCTCGCCGCCGCCGCCGCCGCTCGCTGACTGTGAGCACAGATTCACGGTTGAGTGGGGTCATTGTTGGAGCTGTGAACGTTTCCCACTCACACACACTCGCTCCCCACGGCTCCACGCTCATCACCCACCGCCTCAAACAGCGGCCGCCCACAGGACCCTGCACCAAACTCACCGCTAATTGATGTGTCGTCCTCTGCAGCTTAATGACCGTGTGTGTGTGTGTGTGTGTGTGTGTGTGTGTGAGGCCTCGCAGCAGGTGTGAACAGTGACTCCTGAACACGGATCATCTGATGGAGCAGATATAATCTGTGTTATCTGCAGCTCTCTCACCTCGCTCAAGTATTTATTCAGAGATAATCTCCTTTAATGATGTTTCACCTCTTGCCTCCGTCTGCTGTAAACTGCTGCTCACCTTCATCAGGTGTGTGTGTGTCTCTCACACACACACACACACACACACACTCACACACACACAACTAACGAAATGTCTAATACACAACATCAACCACCTGAACACTGTCTGAGGAGCAGAAAGGAAACAAACTCTTTGTGTGTGTGTGTGTGTGTGTGTGGTGTATGTGTGTGCGTGTGTGTGTGTGTGTGTGTGTATACTCACTCTAAACTAAACTAAACCAAGGTAGGTTGACCTTTGACCCCATACACACTTCTCTAATATTCACCCATGTGTAAATCTGTAAAGTAAACAAACAAACAGACAAATACAATTATAAATATGAAAAACCACTATAATAATAAAATGATATATAATGTAATAAAATATCATGATAATAATAATGATAATAATATTGTGTGGTTCGGTCAGGAACTGAAGGTCCCTCAGTATCAGACTGAGTCGTCTCAGTGTGTGAGAATAACACAAAGTGTTGTGATTAATTATGAGGCTGAAGTCGGTCGTGGCCTGGGTGAAGGAGGGGGGGGGTGGGGGGGGGGGGGGGGGGGGGGGGGGGGCTAAGTAATGACAGAGGGAGCAGCGTCAGTCGACTCTGGCAGTCAAACACCCTGCCCTCCTCGCCCCGGTCTTTTCTTCTGAATGTTATTAGCACTAGCCGCGCTAAAATAACCTGTTAACACGAATAACACAAAGTGTTGTGATTAATTATGAGGCTGAAGTCGGTCGTGGCCTGGGTGAAGGAGGGGGGGGGTGGGGGGAGGGGGCGGGGCTAAGTAATGACAGAGGGAGCAGCGTCAGTCGACTCTGGCAGTCAAACACCCTGCCCTCCTCGCCCCGGTCTTTTCTTCTGAATGTTATTAGCACTAGCCGCGCTAAAATAACCTGTTAACACGAATCATAGTGCAGCAATAATAACCTCCTCAATCATATTTTAAAAGTCACGTCAAGGCGCCGGCGCGTAATTCATCTCTATGCAAATACCCCGCTGTCAGCCCATTAGCGTGTTGCTACAGGGGTTTTATTAAAATGCATTCTTCGCCACTCTCTTCCTACTCAGGACTAATAAAACACGAACCCTGCCGCAGAAGAATTATAGCAACTATTAGTGTAACATATGGACAGCGTGCACTCAGCATGCACTCTGGAAATAAAACCAACACATAAAGTGGCAGGGTCACGCCGCCCAGCAAACACTTAGCCACACGGTTGGAGATGGAGCCCGGGCCGTCTGATGCAGAATCAAAGCCTGATTATACATTCATTTACACACACACACACACACACACACACACACACACACACACACATGCGGTGCCAGAGAGCTTCAGTGTCATAAATTGCCACGACACTAAAAAGGTAATAAAGTGCGTTCAGGCCTTTAATGAAATGAAAACTACGGAGACAAACTGAGTCAGAGAGGAGACGAGAACTGAGCTGCACTCATGCAACACGTCATGCAACACGTCATGCAACACACAACGTGTCAGAACACGCCACACAACGCGCGACATGTCGGTGAACATGTGACACAGCGCGCGACATGTCGGTGAACATGTGACACAGCGCGCGACATGTCGGTGAACACGTGACACAACGCGCGACATGTCGGTGAACACGTGACACAACGGGCGACATGTCAGTGAACATGCGAACATGTGAAGCAGATTAGCATGGAGGCTAAAACCCAGTGTTGATCACTGGACTTTCCTTTGGAGGTGAGGTTTAGTCTCTACACATCGCCACCTGCTGGCCACTGTCACTAATACATCATAGGCCCCTCCTCCTCCTCTTCTTCCCCCTCCTCCTCCTCCATGTTGACACACGGGACATGGAATTAACTAAAAACTAGTCCGAAAACATTTCATTCCACATGGTTTGTGTGTGTGTGTGTGTGTGTGTGTCATTCCACCGTCTGTCCGGGTGGACCTTACCTCTTTGGCTCCGCCCACCTGGTCATCCTAAGGAGGACCAACCTTTTGGAAACGGAGTGTGTTGATGGGGACAAAGGAAGAGTTGTGTGCGCCTCAGACATGGAGTCCATGTAATGATGCCTGCTCGGTGTCAGCGTGTGACACCCTGTGTGTTACTGTACGGCGTGGTGCTGATGCAGAGCTCATAGAGACGTCACCTTCAGCGGTGCGGGGCCTGATGAGCCCCCTCCCTCCTGATTATCTGTCATTTAACGGTTTATCAAAGTCACAGGATCCTGTCATGCTTGTGTGAACGCTGGATTTTTCTATTTTATGGAGTCATTAATTTCACGTGGATCATTAGCCTCCATACAGATCCCTGTTTTGACAAATGCAGCTGGTGATATATTCACACAATGACACCCCCCCCCCCCCCTCAGAGCACACACGTCACATTACCCAAATGTGTTTATCGGGGGGGGGGGGGGGTCTGTCACTCCATTACAGCCGACTGTATGACACATGTGACCATGGACGAGCTCCTCACTGAGACTGAAACAACATTAAACCAGATGAGAAATGAAGTAAAGATGAACATTGTGTCTTATGAGATGTTCTCAGGCCTGAGCTCTGCTTCCTGTTTAGAAACAAGCTTTACGTTCAATATCATTTCATGTGAAACACTTTGAATTGTGCTGTTTAATATCATTTATCCTCAGAAAGTAACTCGACCCCTGAAATAAATAATAAATATTTTCACCAAATGAATCATGGAACTAACAGGAAATGCATATGAGGATTCAGAAACTTTAGGGGTCAGAGGCCATGGAAATGGGAGGGTCATATGAATGGTGCATGCATATGACCCACAAAGGTCATGACACTGATATAATATAATATAATATAATATAATATAATATAATATAATATAATATAATACAATATGATATAATATAATATGATATAATGTAATATAATACAATATGATATAATATAATGTAATATAATGTAATATAATATAATATAATATAATATAATATAATATAATATAATATAATATAATATAATATAATATAATATAACATAACATAATGTAATTTAATGTAATATAATATAATATAATATGATGTAATATAATATAATGTAATATAACATAATATAATATAATTGTGACTTGCAAAGTGGATGCATGAAACAACGACACCAGCAATAACACTGAAAGCACGGGTTGCTCCTTTAGTCTGAGCCTCGGCGTTTGATTGGTCCGTCAGCGTCACCTGTGTGATTGGCTGCAGGTGAGAAGCGGGAGCCGATGAGCTCCGGAACTATTCTCCCTCGAGTGTCTGAGCAGTTTCACGTCAGTTCGTTGGACCGGAAGTTGATGTTTGTCGTTCTCCATCGTGTTTCCCGCGAAGCTGACGGGACAGTCCGGATGCTAACAACAAACCCCTGATGCTAACGGATGCTAACAACAAACCCCTGATGCTAACGGATGCTAACTTTGCTGTGGAGGCATGAGCTTCGCCGTTAGCTGCTAAGTTGCTAATGAGTCACAGGTTAGTCCGCCCTTGTGTTTCCGTCTGTATTTGTTGTAAACAACAGTTGTATTCACCACCGGTATTATTGTTTATAGTTCTCCCTCCACCAGTCACACTCGACATCAATCCTCAGCGGTGTTTGATTGGTTTTTGAAAATAGATGCTGTTTCATTGTTTTGATATTATCTCATCTAATCAATAACTCCACTTCTTGTTGTGTTCTGAAAGTTAAAGGTGCAGTGTTCAGAGTTTAGGAAACTGCCAGAAATGGAGTTTGAATAATGATGCTGGTGTTTGATGACTGTATAAACTGTTACTCACATTACTGGAGTAAGCCCTTTATGTTTACATCAGGGCCTAATGACTCCCAGATGAAAACCATCACTGTTGCTATGGTTACGCTGATGTCCCTCATCTCCCCAGACGAAGGGTATCGGACTCTCTACTGTGAATGGCACTGAATCATGTGGATTTACATGAGCTGGAACTCAATAATAATATATTGTAAAGGTGTTTTTGACTTCCTTTAATGGCTTCAGCCAGGCCTGGTGCTAGCGTAGTAGCATTAGCAGTATTACAGAGACAGGTACTGCTACTGCTTCCGGATGAAAAAGATGCCGAGAGCTTTGTAAACGATGACATCTCTGTGTCATGTTTGAGAAAACCTGTGTGATTCTACCTTTTGATAAAAAAAGTATTAAAGGATGACTTCTGGTTTCCAGTGAGTCAGACAGAGGTCACTATTGTAACTTTAATAACAGCCAGTATTGACATTTAAATTGGATTGTTCTCTGTGTGTTGAAGCTTTGGTTCAGACTCTGGTGTGACCTTGTTGTCTCGCTCAGGATGATCCGACCTGCCCGGCTCGTTGTTTGGTTTATTGACTGACCGCGCACGCCCCACGCCCCACGCCGCGCCTCCTATTGGCTTAAATGGGTTTTCATTTTTTATTGGCAGGCCGGCGACAGCGCCGCTCCGTTCCCCGGCTCTTTACACGTTAACAGCTCCAGGTACCGGAGTGTGTTTTACCAGCCCTCGTAAAATCAAACGAAATGAGAGAGGAGGAGACGCAGCGATGGGCACGGAGCGAGGTCGCGGCGAGGAGGCGGGGCTTTCGTGATCAGAGACAAACTCGGAGGCGAGGAGAGAAAGCGAGTGAGGCCTCTGTTCATGCACAGACTTCGTAACAAACTGATCACATCCTGAAGGGAGGCTTTAAAAATGATAATTGAATATGATAGAAGATATACGACTGTATATAAAGATGATTGTAATCATATATGAAGAGGATCAATAGCTGTACTCCTACTTCCTGTAACGGTGATCGGCGACCATATATGGAGACGATTGAGGAACTGCGACTGTTTCTTTGAGGATGATTGTGACCCGAAACAAAGACACGATAACAATACTACACATAACGATGATCCATAAGCACAAAGGTGCCACCATCTTGCTCTGGGGAGTCAGTGCAGTCAGTAGCGGTCGTGATGGTGGCGGCGGCGGCGGCGGCGGCGCTCAGACGATGACCCCAGGTGGACGGCGTTCCTCAGCCTGAGTGCTTTGATCTCCGTCCGGCTCTATTTGGTCCGTGTGACGGACGCCCTGACGATAAATAACTCTATGAAGAATGAGGAGGGAGGGAGAGCGCAATAACCCGCTGAACTTCGGAGCCTCTCCTCATCGATTATGGAGATCTCTCCGCCGCTGACCCAGGCCGTTATGAGTCTTAAGTATTGATTAAAGACGCAGAGGAAAATACTTTGGCAGTTAAATCAGACGTCGATTCGATTAGCTTTCCCTCGCTGCCGCTCAAAATCTACCGCCGTTTAAAGGGATTTCATTTTTTGTGCAGGAGCTGCGTCGTGTGCAAATTAAATTAACTCCGCTGCAATGTTGATGTGGGGTGACCTGGGGTGGGTTGGCCACCTCTGACCTCTGACCCCCGGGGGAGCGTCTGCTCATGGCGAGAGTAAAAAGGAGGTTCAGACCCCCACGCACTTAAGCCCCCTCTCTTCTTGTGGGCACGTCTCCCGCTCGACACAGACGCATCACATCATGTGGCGTCGGATCGATAGACTGTGGGAGGACGACTCGGGGAGCGGGTCGTAAGAATGGTTTTGGACATTAGCGCCGGACCAGACGAGGGTTCACGCCCCGGCCCCCAGGCCCCCAAAGAACAGGTCCGCACTAAAACTCAGCTCACATGTTATCTGGACATGACGATCGATATACGCGGGTATTGATACGTTAGTTAATGGAAGAGCTTTGGACCATCAGAGCAGCAGCTGCTGCCTCCAGTGGACGACTGGAAGTATTTTTTTTTTTATTATTAGTGATGTTTTCTTCATCAACCTCTCGTTTGTGTTTCTGAATATGAATCTTTGGGGGATAATTATTCCTTGTCTGGGTGCTGATTTGACTCCTGATGTTCCAGTGACATAAGGTCACCACTAGGGGAGCAATCGGCCTCAGAGGTGGCCTGTCAGCTTGTTCGCAGCTGCAGGATCACCCGGCTCGTTCCGACAGCGTCTTTTCCCGTCTACGTAGATCATGAACAAGTAGATGATGTTGTTGATTCAGCCTGTTCCAAATGGAGAGTCTTCAAAGGATGAAAGGACAAACGGATGTCCATGTTGTCGTGGAGATTCAAGGGCGGTTATGGTCCTGTGCGATCAATGGATTATTTTCTCAATACAAACATCAGCTGATGAATTAGTATCAGAGGTTTTCACTTCCTGATGTAAGAGTGAAGCCTGCGTCACTTTGAATATAATTCTGTGCCTGTGTCTGTGTCACATCTAATATGTGTTGGTTCCTGGATCAGATTTATCAGGAATCGGTCTCGGTGTTTAAATCCAGTGATGATCAAACGTTGGTTTGAGCGGCGTCGGACTCTCCGGATGTGGAGCTTTGTCTTGAAATGTGTCTCCCAGATAAAAAATTAACCACAGTCGTTTTTTCGAGAGCTTTTCCCATGAAGCCGAGCAGCAGCTTCAGCTCCGACACTTTCATTGTCTCTGATAAACGATAACAATTATCATAACTCTCGCCTCGGCCGCTCTCTGACTATCTGAAGGATCTTTTGTCTAATCGATTACTGTGGGTGTGGGAGACATGATCAGCGGCTTCCTCTCGCTGCGGCGACGTGGACGGACACGGGCGGTGCCAACGCGCCGCGTCCGCGCTGATTTATGAGCTCGGACGCAGGAAAGAGCCTCTTTCATGGCGGCGGCGGCGCCGCCTGGGAAAGTTCAGCGAGTTTTCAGACTCCACACAAGGCTCGGATTCACCGCCGCGATAGAGAACGCCGCTTTCCCAGGCTCGTCAGGGCCTCGCCGTTTGTTTAGTGATGTCACGGCCCGCCGTCAATACCTCTTCACTCATGTCAGCAGTGGAGGGCGCCCCCTTTCTGTTTACTCAGGCGCTGCGGGGACACACTGAGCCAACAGTGAACCTGTCCGGGCGCCATGTGCCGCCCCCTGCTGGTCTCCACGAGTCTGATAATCTCACTAATGAAAGTTCCCGGCTGGTAGCCTCCGACTTCCTCATTCCTCTCACACACGATGAGGTAAACACCCCGACGCCATTAACACTCGGTCGTCAGTGATTAGGAGCCGAGCCAGGTCGAGTCGCTCCGAACACTTCCTGTTGTTCTTTAGTAATGAAGAGAAGATTCAACTTAATGTAGAAGCTAAGCAAACCTCCTCTGTCTCCCTGACACACACACACACACACACACACACACACACACACACACACACACACACACACACACACACACACACACACGGTGCCAGCACAGAGTACACTAAACAGTGATAACGTATGGGTGACTTTGGTTGTGCGAAGAAATTCTCACAATAAAGGAAATTGATTGTAGATTCAAGTCGGTGACATCACTTCCTGTCAGAGACACAAATCACTGAGCAAAGAAAGTCACAAATTCTCTTCATATCAGACCATGGAAGCATTGTATGGGTTACATGCCCCGAGTGGTCAAAGGGCGGTACTGCAGCTTGAGTGGATGAAAAAAATCTGCAATTGAATTAATCAACTTTGACTCTTTTAAGGTAAAAACTCACTGGTAGGAAAGGATCAGTTGTACTGACTCTTGATTTTCCCATGAATAAAGATATGTGTGTGTGTGTGTGTGTATGTGTGTGTGTGTGTGTGCGCGCGTATTCAGCAGTGGATCGATGTTTATGTATTTAATTCCATGATGTTTCCTTTAGAACAGTCCATCTCTCTGCTCTCTGTTCCATTATCATTAGAATTTATCATTAAATTACAAATTCTTCATCCGTCTTTAAGATGATCTTGTAATCTAATTTCTCATCTCTCTCTCTCTCTCTCACACACGCACTCACGCACATACACACACACACACACACACACACACACACACACACACGCAACACACAGCCTCGGCATGCATCAGTGGTTTCCAAACTAAGCTTTGGGGACCAGATGAAGGCCTGTAAAACTAAAATACTCTAAGTCTCTATTTCCTGTTTTGTTTGCCTGTGAGGTAAAACATTTAATGAAATAAATAATAAATGAAATCATGGAATAATGATGATAAATACAATTGTGGACTTTCTAGTCTGAGTTACCACAATCTCATGGCTTTAACATTTCACTGAAGAGTATGACCGTTGTCACTGACCTTGTATGTATCGTCATGTGATCTTCTCAGGCTCCGCCCCCTCCGCGTGATGGTTGGAATCGGGACCTATGGGATGATGACCGCTGTCGACTTCATCGTAAACAAATACCTGCGGATCGGACACACTTAAAGCTGTTGGTCATAAAGGAGGTAAAGTCACATGACTTTATACAGACTATATAGTGTGTGTGTGTGCGTGTGTGTGCGCGCATGTGTGTGTGTATGTGTGTAAATGTATAAAATGTGAATCATGAGACAGTAGAAGGTAGAAACATAACAGTACATCTAATCTAATAATCCAGGAACTTCATAATCTGCTAATGTGATTCCACCTTCTATTAGAAACCTAATGTCATTGGTTTTACGGAAACATTTTATTTTGAAAAGTGCTGTTTGTATATATATATATATATATATATATATGTGTATACATACATCTCATATCATAAACCCCAGATGATACATATACCGTAAGTAAACGAGGGACCAGTTTCATTTATATATAAATACTAAGATGATGACGCAGCGGTAAACATTCTCTGATTGGTTCTTATCAGTCACATGATGACGATGAGCACTTCCTGTAGTCTGCGCAGTTCAGGACACACCAACACTCACCCCTCCACATTAAAGACTCGGCTCATTACCGCCGAGACACTTGAACCCGGCGGACACGTCTAACGGCCGCCGCTCCATGACGACACATAAATCAGATAATGACGAATGCACCTGATTGGACGTTGTTGTAAATGTGTTCTAATGCAGAAAGATGGATCCTGATGTGAAAATCAATAGTGTAGTTTGTGTGTGCGTGTGTGTGTGTGTGTGTGTGTGTGGGTGGGCGAGGTGTCGGAGAGCAGCTGCTGTTTTAAGATGAAAACCTTAACGTTCTGTCAATCGATTAACGCACCACCTCTTTCTCCATCGTCCCTTGGTGCACGGCATCCATCTTCTCAAGTACTCTCACATGGCTAATCTGCACCGCGCAGGTATTTCTAACGGCGACGCTAAATCACGCGCGTTCATCCTTTTACGGCACATCCAGAGGAGTGAAACTGAACATTTCAGAATAAAAGACGTCCAGAGCGGCACTTTATTGATCTTCAGCCGTTAAAGGGGCAGTTCGTAGCTCTGACATAGCTCCGTTTATCGGCAGCAGAGGGCGATATTGTGCGTGAATGTGTACTCTTTAAACAAACCAGCTCACTATGCCGTGTTTGTGTACACATTTTAATAGATGCAGGTGAAGTAAATGAGTTCTGATGTCAGGGCCACACCAGAAGGGGGCAGCAGTGAGGCTCCTGGTGCGATTGCTGTATTTCTTTCAGCAAAAGTACGTCCATATTTCTGCTGAGTCTAAAGACAGTGACCCGACAGGATGAAGCTGTACTACTTCCTGTCACGTGGTCAAAATAAAAGCATCGGTAAACCACCAAATGGACTCAGTCAGTGAGAAACACACCTGAAGGCTTTTACTTTGAAACTTAAACAGGAAGTGATGATGTGATTTACTCTGCGCAGTCAGGTCAGGCAGTCAGTGAGTGACGTGCTCTAATGGTGGAGAAGTGGTATTACAGGGTCGTCACTTCACGTCGATGTTTCCAAAAAGCAAAAACAGCGACGTCTTTAGTTTGATGAGTGGTTCATCCTAAATCATTTGATGATATCGTTTCTAAATATTGTAATGAATAGAACACACTCCTTTAAACACCTGGTCTCATGCCTCCATCGCAGTAATCATCTTCTGGCCTCAGCTCGTGGTCGTCTCATGATTTGAGGAGCGAGGACATTAAAGAAGCTCCTCCCTCTGCTCCTCATTGTTTCAGACTCTGATCTCTGATTGATTTCGCTGCTTCTCTCCATCGATCTCGGCCCCGCCCCCCTGCTCACACACACACACACACACACACACACACACACACACACACACACACACACACACACAGATGAGAAAAGCAGTCAAACGAACAAACGACAAAAACACGTTGATTCCTGTTTATATTTATTCTTTTCTCCATGAAGAGAGCAAGAATAGTTTTTTTTTTATTAATTCCATGAATTATTTGCTCATTATGCATTAATCATGGTGCCCCATCTGGAAGGTGCAGGCGTGACTGTGTGAGAAACAGCCATTCTGATCTCAATTAGATTACAGCTCCGCTCGCCGTCTACCCATAAATCACTTCTCCAAAGTGAAATTAACAGTTACTGGAGCGCATTAATATCCCGAGTCAGGCATGAGGGGGACGCAGCCACTGGAACCAGCATCTCACACACACGCGCAGGAAAACATCAGTCTGTTTGTGCAACACACACACTCACACACACGCACACAGTGCGTGTCCCCATCTTCATCTGAGTGTAAATCCATTAAAGCGGCAGTGTTTTAGATTTGAGTTAAATTGTTTTATTTCTGTTTTTAGAAATTCAATATCAAATAACGACTCTAATGTGTTTATGAGTGTATAATCAGCTGAATGTACGAGCTGCTGTTTTCATGGCCCTTTATATTTACAGCAGGAAGCAGCTCCTCTCCACTAGAGGGCGCCCCGTTGCACCACCATGTTTTTACGGTAGCCCAGAATGGACAAACTGAACACCTGTAGCGTTTGAATGAGAAGTGAAGGCTGACATCTGTTCTACCTGGAGTGTGGTGAGGCAGTTTAAACATTCACCATTAGATGACACTAAACCCTACACAGTCTACCTTTAATACTTTAATACTTCAATACTTTTATGATTAAATTCCCCAAAATGTAAAATTAGAATAGTGAAATCCCGGTGAGAGATATGTAATAAAATCACAAAGAGAAATATGAGCTGTTGCATAGGTAAAAGGAGGAGGTGTAACCAGGAAGCTGACAGGAAGTGAGCTCGGAGCACAGCAGCAAAGCAAAGTGGCAAAGACAAACAGTGAATGCAGTAACAATTACATTTTAATTCAGTGCCACGACTTTTTATTTACTCAAGTCAATTTGACTTCCTCATAAATTTATATTCATATTGAGCCACAAACGTAGTCCCATGCACATGTTTGATATAGAGAAGTAGTGTTTATCGACAGTAGAAGGAGAAGTGAGTGTTTCCTGTTTCCTGTGTGGCGGCGGCGGCTGACTCTTAAACGGGGACTGAACCCAGGGGAGGGCGACTTAAAGCTGCCGTGTGATGTCCGTCACAGCGCTGATGGATTGGAAGTGTGACATTAAAATGGAAATTGCTCAGGGGACAGTTGACAAGGGAACGATGGGCGACCTTTGACCTCTGAGAGAGACTCCAGAGACACACACACACACACACACACTGATTGTAGAGCATTGACCTGATTCTGACATGATTCATTTTGTTTTCCTGCAAATATTCTGATTAGATCAAACCATTTTTCACAGTTCTTATATTAACTAGATACAGATACAGATATAGAAACCTAATTTAAGTCATTTTAAAGGCGTTAAAGGTCACATGATATTTATAACGTTCTCCTCAAGTGACAGAATGTAAAAAAAACAAAACCTTAATCCTAAACGTTGACTTTTATTTAGATGCAATTAATGCAAAGGAAGTGTTAATATTCCGTTTCAATAAAATGAAATTGGTAAAAATGTTAATGAAATAAAGTCACTTAAAAAGATGAATTAAACATACAAATAAGTCTTTAAAAAAATTAATTATCACATAAATATTCCCCTGTTAATGAGTTACTTAAAAAAGATTCAAGCCAAGAGTAAAGTAACAGTTGTTCTGGTAAACACTGAATAAAGGTTTATGCTAATGAAGTGAATGAATTCAAGTTATGATAAAAGAAAGCTCAGACATTTGAGGACGGACTTGTCCCTGGTCGCTGTCAGACTCATCTCATTTTGGACACTTTGGGTTCAAACCATCGCCCTGGGATCAGTGGACAACCCGCTCTCCCACATTAAGAGAGTTTGTGGGAGAAGATCGATGTTCAGCCTCTGAGTGTGGAGAAGAGAGTTATTCTGCTTTTCTTCACCCACCACAAAAGCATTATTCTCACATGAGCAGCGTCTCCGTGTTTCTCCTCCCTGCACCAACGAAGAAGAAGAAGAAGAAGACGGCGGCGTCCCGCTCAGCGCTCAGCCTTGTCGAAACGAGTCGAGTAGGCCTGTTTTTATACCTGTTCAGACCGGGACGACGAAGAGGAGGAGAGAAAAAAAGCTGATTAAGTGAGATGAATCAGAGGGACGGAGAAGGAACGAGATGAAGATGGAGCTGAGATAGAACGAGGGACCGAGCAATTCCCCAAACTCCTGTTCTGACATCTGCCAGGACGAAGACCAGGAGGAGGAGGAAGAGGAGGAGGAGGAGGAGGAGAAGGAGAAGGAGAAGGAGCAGATGGAGGAGGAGGAAGAAGAAGAAGAGGAGGACGACGAGTATTGAGAGGATGAAGAGGAGGATATAGGGGAAGAGTATGGAGATGAAGAGGATGAAGAAGACGATAAGGATAAAGAGGCGGAAGATGAAGATCTGGTGGAAGAGCATTTGGGTGAAATGGCGGTAAAGAAGAGGAAGAGGATGAGGAAGAGGAGCAGCTCACATAATTACATAATTAACCACAGTAAACAAACGGATGAATCACAAAGACGCCGGTCGATAGACACAAACATTTCATCCTCCTCCTCCATCCACTACATTTCCCATCATGCCTTCATCATCATCATCATCATCATCATCATCATCATCATCCTCCTCCTCATCCTCAGCAGATTAATGGTGTGTCGTGGTCGTCAGGGAGGCCGAGCTGTGATTGACACTGTCAGAGGGAGAGGGAGCGTGGCGGCGGCGGCGGCGGCGGCGGCCTTATGTGGAGTGGCAGGAGAAAAGTGGCTGTCAAAAAATGCAGTGGATATTTGCTGTTTTGTTTATCAGCTGCTGTGGCTGAATAAAAGTGGAGGAACATGTCGCGCCTGTCCGTCCGCCTTTTCATCTGCTCGCCGTAATGGGTCGGGGGATTGGCGAGTGCAGTTTATCCCCCCCATTCTCCCTGACAGAGAAACCGTTTAACGCCGCCCGCCGCCCAGGAGACAGCCGCCTGTCACCGGAGACAGCGCTCGCATCGACTCCTCACCGGCCGCCGCCGCCGTCGCGCAACTTTCTGCCGCCGCCATCATGACCCCCCCCCCCCCCACATGATTCTGTCTTTCTGCCGCCGCCATCATGCCCCCCCCCCCCCCCACATGATTCTGTCTTTGAACGCTCGGGCAGATTCAAAACAGAAGTCGCAGTAACACTTCGGTTGGCACGATGAATCCACACTCACTTAGGCTCCACCCACATACAACGTACTTTGTTTCAATCTACCTGGTCAGAGCCATAATCTACTTTTTACCGGGGGGGGGGGGGGGGGATATTAATATGGGCGTTAAACTATTTGATCTTTTTTTAATCTAGCTGGACGTGGCATCGTATGTTCTTATCGAAGATATTTACGTCTGTGAGGTTTCACAAACTGTAAATCTTCATGTATCGATCGGATGTTGTCCCGCGCGTACACGCGTTGTAATATTCCCGGAAATCCCAAATAATAAAACTTCCTGACAGTGAGCGTAATCCGGGATTAACCCGGGTTAATCCTGGGAGATGAGCCTGCAGACGTCGGCGTCTCCAGAGGACGACGCAAACATGAGAGGAGATTTCAACACTTTAACCAGCTTCGCTTTCACTCTCAAGCTAAAGCCAATTTGATGAGTCCATCTCGTCCTGACACCCCCCCCCCCCCCCCCCCCCCCCCCCCCCCCC
>JAFBJT010115355.1:23535-35069 GCA_016785325.1 Chascanopsetta lugubris
CTCTCTCTCTCTCTCTCTCTCCCCCTCTCTCCCTCTCTCTCTCTCTCTCTCCCTCTCCCTCTCTCTCCCTCTCACCTCGTGGCGGCCCGGCTCCTTATCTCAGCGGCAGGATTTGGGCAAAGCTCTGAGACGACGCGGAAGCTTTGTTATAAACGTGTAATTTAAAAATATGCTCGGCTCCGTCTCCTCGCAGATATTAAGCAAATGTGCCGAACGCTTAATCTGCCCTGATTAATATTTGCTCCCCTGGAATAAGTTACAAGGCTTTAAAGTCTCTGCGGAAACAAGTTGTGGATGAATTTATAGTTTTTGGATTTTCATCATATTCATGCGTCTGAATGAAAGTGATAGTTTCCATTAATCTGGATTTAATCTGCTGCTGCAAATGAAATAATCTTCTTACATGTATATTTCTCTGTGATAGAAACTTCTAATGGCTGTGATCCTGAAACCATTCCTTCTACTGATCCTCCCATAATTATTTCATTATGATTTGATCATCTCCATGTTAATGTAGACTTTGTAATATCTTATCTTTTCTATCTCTTTATTCATGTGTAATCTGCTATTTACTATAAGAACCAGTGCTTTTCCACAATCTGCTTTTTTAATGTGTGAAATATAGAAATATCAAATATAGATGTGAACCTGCGGCGGAATCTACATTTTAAATCATAACAATCAAGAGGCTGATTAATTGATTAGTTGATGGAAAAGTCAACAAAACAATTTTTCTTTTCAGTAAAAATGTATTTTCAAGAAAACAAGTAAAAAAATTAGATTACATTGATTCGTACAATCTAAATGTATTATTATTATTATTATTATGAAACAGCCTCGGAAAAATATTTATAGAAAATAATGAAAGTGGGAGATTATTTGTTAGTACATTTTATTTTCACAACAAGATGCTGATTAATTTCTTTGTTCGTTACACACCGAATTTCTGAAGGGTTTTAAAAAAGTGACAAGTATCAACGATGACCTGAATATTGAATATTTACAAGGCCTCAATAACATCTCTAGCTGCTCATTATTTATATATCTCTCAAACACCTCCGTCCCGAGAGGTGTCGCTGTCTCGTGAACGGACGAAAACCAGAGAGAGTCGTTGTCCCCCCTCCGTCTCGCGGCGTCCGTCCTCGTCCACGCCGCGGAGCAGGCGGCGTCTCCCCGACGTTTCCACTGTTTACCACAGAAATGTAAAAGCGCCTGAGTAAACTCCATTTAATGTGGCCTGCAGTATCTGAAATACATAAATATGTCAAGTGAAGGAGCCTTAATAGACCTGCTTAGGCTGGTAATTGCAGCAGTATTGTTTCCTTGTGATTAGGACAAAAGCGTTCCCCCAGGAGCCCCCCATCCTTCAGCGGCTTCATCTGCATTAGCCGCCTCTTCCCCGCTTTAATCTGCTCCCTCCTCAGGTATTTAGAATAAATCAATGGGAATACATGATTGTTTAATGATTTTTGGAGGAGCTCTCTTCGACCACCGCTGCATGATTTAGAATGACTAATTCCACTTTTTACCATTGATCCGCGGCTCGCTGCTGTGCTGGTGGTGTGTGTGTGTGTGTGTGTGTGTGTGTGTGTGTGTGTGGGGGGGCATCCTCAACGAAGAATGGCAGCGTTTCAGAGACCGCCCGGTGACTCGTCAGGCTTTTAGCGATGAGGAGACGCTCAAGGTTACGGAGCGACAGAGAAGAGGAAGTGAGAAGTGAGAGCGAGTGGAAGAATCCGATGAGGAAACGCGGCACATGCAAACACGACATTTTAATTTACTAAGTAGTTATTGATCCGCGGTAGGAGAAATTCATTGGTTTCCTTGATCGGAAAGGTCAAAGGTCACATGACCACACCGACTCCCCGCTGCTTGCGGGGAGTCGGTGCTGCTCGGTGTCCTGCTCAATAGTACTCTGGCAGGTGGGTGTTCACAGACGAGTGGACACCAACACGCTTTTCAAACTTTATCGGTCAAACTGCTCAGGTTTTTTTCAGGTGCACGATATGGACAGATTGTGTGTTTACAGTTGTCTTGGTTCACCGAAATCGTACACACTGCACCTTTAATTTCTTTTGTTGTGTCATATCTGCAGCGGCCACCGGAGGGTGTTGTCATTTGATCGTAAAGAAGTTATTCGGTGTGGAAGTTGTTAACAAGGCTGGTGCTGTTTGACATTAGGTGAGGTGTTGCTTCATGGGGGTGAGACTTAGTAAATTGCGCAACATTGCGCCAAAGCTAGCGTTAGCATTAGCAGCTGTTAGCAGCTCATGGTGTCGCCGGAGGAGGAGTTTGAGGGAGTCATCGTCGTCGGTTTTTAATCCGGTGGTTGAGCTGTTTCGTCGGTGATGGCGTCTTTGTTTTGAGGTATTTGTTTCAGTGTTGCTATGGCGACCAGCTCTCCTTTGTGTCCATGAAGCTGTGAGGTGAATCTCCAGACCGGCTCCCCCTGGTGATGCATGTGATGAATTGTGCATTCAGGCTGTAACATGGTGTTTATCTGTTAGTGAGCCAGTTAAAGGTGAACTCATTATTCCTGCAGGTTGATTTCCTGAGGCCTCCGTCGCTGTGTGGGGGGCTTGGGCGGGGGGGGGGGGGGGGGGGGCCCAGGCCCGGGGTTTGGGTGGGGTGGGGGCGGGGGGGGGGGGGGGGGTGAGCGCCAGTGCCTGGCTTGTTGATGGACACCTTAATTACAGTGGAAGCTGATTAATTATGGGGCTGCCAGTTGCCACTTTGCCATGACCTGTTTCCTGCCGCCCCCCCTCCACACACCCTTTGAATAAAGAATGGAAGGTGGAGCATCATGTGAATGTCAGAGACCTCGACACCGACCAGACTGGGATAGTTAGTCATGTTGTTTCGCGTGTTTACGTAATTGTGTCTGAAACGTGATTTCTCTGGACTGACCAGCAGGGGGCAACTCCAATAATCGCTTCTGTAGAGGTCGACGACAACGGGACCATAAAGCTCGGGGCCGTGATGTTGCCCGGACACCACAGCGTGATTGACAGCTCGTACTGTCCAGTCGTTGCAGAGGGCAGGTGGAGGTGGGCGTGTCCTCAAGCTCTCAGCCAGGCTCCTCCCCCCTGCCTGATGATATACATGAGTAGTGTTTGAGTATCCGACCAAGTTGTGTGTATTTAGAAGACTCCTCACTGCAGATACCCCCCCCCCCCGCCCCCACCTCAGTCTTGGCCCAGCTCCGTGTGTTTACCCACAATGCCGTTGGGCTGGTGATGTCACCGCGTGGGACTCGAGTCTTCATCATCAGCTCGTCTCACTCTCTCGTTTCCAGTTTGTGACATTTTACATATTGGAGCTTCAGACGTGATAATTCCAGTCGGACCTGAGGAAGAATCAACTGTTTCCTCGTCCTCGTTAGACTTATTGGACTTTCATCAAAATGAGCGTGTAATTGGTGTCTTTGATTAGATTAGCCGGAATAAAATCAAGCCGTCCCCTCCCCTTTAAAAGGATTAGGGCGGGTTAAAAAGCGGCGTTCGGCTGTGAGCCGCAGCTGAGCGGCGAATGCAAATGTAATCTCATAGAGGAGGAAAGAAAAGCCTCTGATGGAGGAGGAGAAAAAATGGACTTGTTGGGAATGCAAATTGGCCCGGCCCCGTTTTATGCTAATAAACGAACGGCAAAACATTTCAATGTATTCTTGTCTTGTTATAGCGGGACTAAAAGCTTCTAAATCCCGACCATTTACCAAATTAAACTAATTTCAAGTGCTTCCAAAAGGCACATCTGTAGGCTGACGTTTGTCCCGCGGCCTTTGAGAAGTGGGCTCCGCCAACGCATTCAACATCCCATTGATCCTTGAATAGTCATGCCTGTCAGGGAGCCATATCAACCATTATCATTCTAATTTTACTGCCTTTCTTACTCCCTAATCTAATTTGCAACGATGCCGGAGCATTTCGCGAGGCCACTGCACTTTCTTCAGAATTTCAACAAGGGCATTAAACTCAGCCCGCCACCCCTCCCCTCACTCCGCCCCCTCCTCCAGGACAATTTCCATTAATGAAGTGCACATTTAATTAAAGCAGAGCCGAGGAGGAGGACGTGTCGGACACCAGGTGGATCCGAGGTGGGAAGAAAAAAGGGGGTTTGACCACCAGCGGTTTCCATGGCGATTTGTGTCGTTCGACTCTTTAACTTTATTTGTAAAGGACAAATGACTTGAATCATCAGCGCACTCACTTGAATTCACTTTTAGTCTCTGCATCCTGGTGCATTGTTGACATCTTAAGTAGCCTCTTTTTAGACCAGTACGTATACAAAAATAATTTCACATATATTCAGCGACGTGGATAAATAAATCATGTGTCACGTCCTGACATATGATTTGAAGTTGATTTATAATCGCTATTCCCGTCCGTGCCACTCGCCTGCACCGTCATGCTACATCACTTTCAACTTTTTTTTAACTTGAACTGCTTTTTGCAAACATCCTGACCTGCAGGTGAGAGTGTGAACAGGTGCGACGCGACAACGCCACTCCTGCACTTCCTCAGGGAGGCTTCAGCTGAACTGCTCCTTAATGTTATCATCCATATTTTCTCTGAATGACAGTACTCATGCAAATGCTTTGCAGCGCAGTCATGGAATACAACATTGTACTCAATTAAAGATTTTTAGATAAATAAAGATGTCAAACAAAAAAAAACATAAAACAAAACCAATAACCCTATTTATTATATATTTTTTCGTTATGTTTTTATTGAAGCACAGACTGCTGTTTTTGTGTAGTGCGGAATATGGACTCCCCCCAGTTCTCCCTGGAGGCCCCCCCTGTGGGCCCCGGGCCCCCTTTAAAAAAAATCTCCGATACATTCCACTTATTTGATTGATTTATTTCATTGGGAAAAAAAACAAAAAAACAAAGCAACAAAAACAATACAATAAAAAATACAACACTCCCAAATCTAAATGAAAGGGAGCAGAAAGAATTAGGGTTAGAATTATTATTAAAGTGTGAGCGGCAACTTGTCATTAAGCGTCTTTATATATATATTTATATTTACAGGGCAGACTTTAAGTGTGTGTGTTGCTGTGGCGAGAGAAGGAAAGTGTGTGTTGCTGTGGCGAGAGAAGGAAAGTGTGTGTTGCTGTGGCGAGAGAAGGAAAGTGTGTTGTGAACATTCGGCGTGTGGGCGGAGTCGAGTGTGTGACGGTCAGACGTGACTTCCTGCTCATTGTGCTGCGTCGTCTCTGTTTCCACTGGAATTAAAAAAACATGGCTCTGTTACCAGGGTGGCCCTGAGAGGCCGAGGGTGTGTGTGTGTGTGTGTGTGTGTGTGTGTGTGTGTGTGTGTGTCTTTGTGTGGTTCAGATGGAGGAGGAGAGAGGGGGAGCTGATGATGGGGGGGTGTTACTGGTTTTTTTGGGATGTCCTCAGAATAAGTGGTGGTCTCTGGGGTGGAACAGCAGAGGGGCGGGTGGGGTGGAGGGTAGGGGGGTGTATGGGTTGGGGGGGGGGGGCAGACGGGGACAATGATCCCTGCGGGGGGGGGGGGGGGGGGGGGGGGGGGGGGGGGGGGGGGGGGGGGGGGGGGGGGGGGGGGGGGGGGGGGGGGGACAGACGGGGACAATGATCCCTGCTCCCTGCCCGTGAAAAGCCAAAGTTATAAATTCATCTATTTGCTCTTTGCTGACCTCAGCTCAGCTCCGCGCCGGCTCGCTGGTGGTGGTGGTGGCGGGTGGTAGAGCGGGTGTGTGTGTGTGTGTGGGGGGGGGGGCTCGAGGAACTCCCACAATGCATCAGCCTGTCACAATATTGAGAAAAACGTGAAAGAGGAAGAATGACTACCAGATGCTTTATTGTCTTTGTAATTTCCACATAATTAGCCGGGAAGAAAAGTCCCCGCTCGGGTTTAATCACGCTGAATGAACTTGGAGATTCTCATTCTGCCCGACACCGACCACCAGCCCCGCCCCCCACCCCCCACCCCCCTCAACCCCCACCCCGCCTCATCATGGGCTCGCTCGGCCCAAAACTGAGTTTAACTGTGCGTGACTACGGACTGTGAAATTGGTTAAAACACACACACGCACACGCGCACACACACACACACACACATACACACACACGCTGACTGTTGATGTAGTTGAACAGATTAAGCGAATCAATCTGTTAACACCTCCGAACATTAAGTTGGGCAGACTGATTTAATGGGGCCACTCAGCCTGAGAGCCCGGCGCCGTCATTAGTTAAGACTCTGAATGCGGCACCATCAAAGCCACATTAGTCTGTTGATGATGTTTAATTTGCTTTTGATAAGCCACCTGAAAGTTGTCCTCAGCCCATCACACTAATAGTCACTAATTACAAAGATATTACTAATGAATTAAAAAGACATTTAGACCCCAACAACTAAAACTCCTAATTAAGGAAATGAAGAGAGAGATTGACTGCGGCGACGAGCCGCCGTTCGAAAGAGGCGGCGGCGATTACGGAAAATATTAGTCATCGTACGTTCATCAACAGGTGGATTTGAATGAACCTGGATGTTAAACGTGATTCAGGACCAGACGCGGAGGCAGGGAATATAAATAATAGCTCTAACTGCAACTAAGTTTAACTTGAGAATATCAAAATCCAGTTTGTATTGACCTTCATTTCATGTATAAGAATAAAATCGTGCAGGTTTCCATTCTAACACGGATAAGACATTGAGAGTTCAGATGACACTGAAAGGTACAGTGTGTAGGATTGAGTGACATCCACTGGTTGTTAGGTAGCTTTTAGTGCAGGTGTTGAGTTTGTCCATTCTGGGCTACTGTACAAACACGGTGATGCAATAAAACACTCACAAACACATTTGCGTCATCCGTTTATCTTCACTCTCCGACGTGAGATCTGATTTCAGCTCAATCTTTACGGCCTGCTCCTTTAAAGTGTTTCCTGGAGTGTCTCTGAAGTGACACTCACCCTCGTGATAATCTTTAGCAAGTCCTCACATCTGAAGATTAAAGTTAAAGCGGTCGGTCGAGCTGAGAGAACCCCCCCCCCCCCCCCCCCTCCCCTCCCTCCCCTCCCACCCGGCGCCCAGTGAGGCGGTGAAAGGGTGCGAGGATGAATGGTCACTTTATTACAGCAGCCGAGTGCAGTCAGACAGCAACTTCAGCGGGGGGCTTGTAAAAGTGTTCTTACAGGGAGGGTGGTGGGGTTGGGGGGCAGGGCGGGGGGAGGTGGTGGGGGGGGGACTGAATAACAAAAATCAGCCTGGATTTAAAACCCTGCAAAGGACTGTGGGTGGGCTGCTTGCTCCTCCCCCTTTCCCGCTCCCCCCGCCCACTCTGACGGCTGATTCCCACCGTGGCTGCTGGCGCCGACGCTGGCCGGCCTGACAGCTTCATGGCCGCTAACTCATCGCTTCAATCCCTCGTCATAAAAGAGGCCGTATTTCCCTCAGGCGGCGGCGGCGGCCGTGGCATTAAGTGGCGGTATCCATCGGTTTCACCGCGGCGTGGACACGGCGAGCTGTCAGACCCCCGCTGTCAGGGAACAGAGGCCGACGCGGCGCCCGGCACGACCGTGAACGCACCGTGAAATCAGCCACAAAGAGGGAAGCAGATCACACGCAGCGAGACGACATGTCCGACCCGACGGCCAGTGTGACGATGTCATCGGGTCGTTACCGTGGCGACGGAGCAAGTGCCACCGTGGTGTCAGGGCTGTAAATGTCACGCGGGTCAGAGGTCGCGTTTGAGTCACTCACACCTTCGTGGGTTCAGGTGTGAAAGCCCCCCGGGACCAGAAGAACCGGTCCCAGACCTGGTCCCGTTTGTTGATCTGGATCATGGTTGAAACTCTCCGCCAGCGGCCGCCATGTTGTGCCGCCGTGTTCTTACAGCAGCCCAGTCGCCACATCAGCCAATGCAACAAATCTCGATGCAATAAACGGAGGTCAAAGGTCACGACCTTTCCCTTTCTACTCTAAACTTTGCGCCTGAAACATTTAAACGGCTGCGTCGGGGTGCGCGAGCGCGTTGACGTGAAAGTGTTAAAGGTGGCGCTCCGAGCGTGTTCGCGTTAAAACCCGCCGCCCACACTTCCTGTGTGTGAGAGTGACAGCTGGACGCTGGGAGGTCTGAGCGCCCAGAAAGAAAGAGGAGGACGAGACGTCGAGCGGTGAAAGGATGAGTGTGGAGTGTCGGCCGGGTGTGTGTGTGTGTGTGTGTGGGGGGGGGGTCGTGTTGTGTGTGTGTGTGAGTGTGTAAAGCCAATGAATAAATCAGTGGCTGCTAACAGTATTTGAATAACAGCAGGGGGCGGAGCTCCTGTGCAGCTGCATGACTGGGCTCACAAAGGCTCTTCAACAGATGGAGAGTTGAGTTAAAGAAAGTGGGAGCGCTGGTTAAGGAACACGCCGCCCACTCACTCCCACTGTCAGCGCCGCTCTGACAGGTGGTCCCGTCTCGGCGCTGGCGCCCGGGCTTGTGCCACTTTGTCCGTCTCTCGGGGGGGGGGGGGGTGGCCGCGGGGGTTTGGGGGGGGGGGGGGGGGGGGGGGGGGGGTGTCCGCGGCGTTTCGGGCGGCGAGACGGCGCCTTGATGTGCGCCAGCTCTCGCCCGAGCCGGTAGCGCTCTCCTCCCCGTGATCCCGCCCCGGTGGGAGGAGAGGACGCGCCCATCTGTCGCCTCGGGAGGCTTTGATTCAAAGACTGCGAGGGCCTCACGTCCGTGAGCGGCGCAGCCTCTCCAGACTTTATCGCAGTGACGGGGTGTTTTTTTTATTTTTTATTCATGATCAAATGAGATATTTACTGTTCACTCTCTGATCGTTTCTACCTCATCAATAACAAACCACATCGTCGCACATCACATGAGTCAAGTCAATAACTACACGACGAGTTGATTGTTGGTTCAAACTAGATTTGTATGATTTCTAACAACTTTTTAATTATTTACAACCACTCGGTCATTGTTTAAAACTTCATTTCCTGCCTTTTTTTTTTTCATCATGTTGTCATTTTATACTCGTTTTTCCTTCTTTTATTTGCTCCTTAATGTTACTTGAACCATGAAACCGTGAGCTCTGTCTTTGTGGTCGGTAAAAACGTATGGACAGTTGCTTCACTGATACTTTTACACAACAAACAACTGAGCAAAACACCGGGTCAGAGAATGACCACTGTAAAGTAACTGTCACTAAAGTAACTGTAACTAAAGTAACTGTCACTAAAGTAACTGTAACTAAAGTAAATGTAACTAAAGTAACTGTCACTAAAGTAACTGTCACTAAAGTAACTGTATCAGTCACAACAACATTGCTCTCTGCAATGAAATAGAATCAAATAAAAACACAAGTAACACAGCGCAAACATTGAAGAGAGTAATTTCACGTGTGTGTGTGAGTGTGTGTGTGTGTGTGTGTGTGTGTGTGTGTGTGATTTAAACAACATCATTATAAAGCCACATGTGCGGCGGCCTGATGGATGTTGCTCTGCACTCGATCATACAAACCAAATCCAGTTTATAATTTCACAACCATAACGGATGAACCGGCAAAGATGTGAGCCACAATATGTTCATCTGTCTTGTGCACGCCGGCGCGCTCACCTGGACCAGATGTATCGAGCGGCGGTGACAGTAAAGCGCTCGGGGGTAATCGAAGGCGCGTAGACGTGAGCCGCTCGCCGTCTGACAGAACGCCACGTCCAGGCTGCGTCTCTGTGAAAGACGAGCGCTCGCGTTCTCATTTCTCCGTTTGTCCCGCGCGCGCTCACTGATTCAATTCTCCCTGTGTATAAAGGCGTAATTGAATATCGTATTTATCTTCCTATTCATAACGCTCTGAGCGCCGCTAGCATTAGCCCCGCCTCCGCTGATTTGATTAGCTCGGCGCGGGACGACGGCCGCTCAGCCGCGCTCCCCCAAATCTGCATCTGAGAGCCGGGGACACCGAGGACGACTGAGTTAATCACTCTGTGGCCCCGCCCCCTTCCCCCTCCCCCTCTCCCTCGCGCGGATAATGATATTTCTTCATGGGACCAGGCCGCGTCCCGGCTGTGAAGGTTGAAAGTGGAGCGTGGTCGTCGGCGAGGACGAACCCTCGCCGATTGTCTTTGGGAATGAATTGTTTTTAAGTGAATTATCCAGGATGCACGGTGGGACGGCCCGATTCCCAGCTTTGTGGAATCTCATTAAAAGCAGCTTTGTTAAGGCGCGGCCTCTCGGTAATGACATGCAAAACGCCGCACTCGGCCCCCGGCTCCGCTCATAATGGGCCTGATTCACGGATCTTTGATTGCCGCGTAGAATTGGATTAAAGGATCATCCCGGCTCTTTAAGGCAGCTCGGAAATAAACGGTTTACTCGCGCGGACAGTTGCCGTTTGCCGCTGCTTTGCATACGTCAGCCGAGTGCACGAGGAGAGGTGAAAGTCAATTAAACACGAAGGCTACCGATGCATTAATGCTCCAAATCAAAGAGCAGAGATGGTATCAGCCTATCGGCACCCAGCGCCACTCAGCCGCTCAGATCCCACCGATGAACTCCACAGCTCCGCTCTTCACCTTCATCCAAACCTGGGTGTTATTGTCTCCCACCCACAAGGTGGAGCTCTGACCTGTAGTCAGGTGTTTTCAGATATGGAGTAAAGTTCTGACTTGTTCCCCACATGTTCCCCACATGTTCCCCACATGTTCCTCACATGTTCCCCACATGTTCCCCACATGTTCCTCACATGTTCCTCACATGTTCCCCACATGTTCCCCACATGTTCCTCACATGTTCCCCACATGTTCCCCACATGTTCCTCACATGTTCCCCACATGTTCCCCACATGTTCCCCACATGTTCCTCACATGTTCCTCACACGTTCTGTACATGAGAGGAACATTACTTGCAGCCCCCTGGTTCATCAGGACATGGTGGAACGTTTCCTATTGGCTAACAGATACTTACTGTAGCTTCCTTTTGTCGACTGGCTCCGACAAGTATCTGCCGCTGGCCGCTACTTCCTGTGTCCACCGCTTCTACGTCAGACAGGTGTTGCATCGCCGATGACGTTGCGCCAAAGCCACGGCCACTTTGAAGGTCAAACAAACATGGCGTTCGTGTAGAAGTCACAGACAAACGCGGCCAATTCAGAGAAGCTTCTGAAGAAGAGGAGACATCAGAGACGGATGTGTAGCAACAGGTAAACAAACAACAACAGCAACGATAGCTACCGCTAACGGTTGCTAGCTGCCGGTCCCCACGTTGACCGTCCAATCCTCATTTGCCCCTCAACCCTCACTGGCTAACACCTGCTAGCCGTTAGCATCAGGCTGGTTTGAAACAGCCCCCTGTGGATTATCGGATGATGGAAACCTGATATGAGTCATGTGATTGACAGCTGCGCCGCGTCGGCTCCCCGTGACGGAGTGAAGGACGCGTTACATGTGCTCACACGCGGGGTCTCGTCTTTAAGAGGAACCCGTCCCCAGGGTCACAGGAACCTACAGATGGACCATCAGGACACCCCCCCCCCCCCCCCCCCCCCCCCCCCCCCCCCCCCCCCCCCCCCCCCCCCCCCCCCC
>JAFBJT010115355.1:35086-47911 GCA_016785325.1 Chascanopsetta lugubris
CCCCCCCCCCCACGCCCCCCCACCCGCCCTCCCGCCGCCTGCCACACACCTTCCAATTTGTGAGCGATATATTCATTACCCATCATCCCCGCACACTTGATTAAAGATCAGGCGTCCATGACTGTCACCCCTCCCCGCTCGCCGTGACATCTCCCGTGGACGCCCCTGAGCCCGCGCAGGCCCCCGCGCCGCGGCGGTCATGTGACGGAGGTTATTAATGGCTGCAGTCTCTCCACCACTTGACATGTTGCTCCAGCTGTCAGTCCGCTGCTGCCGCCGTATGAGTCTCAGGCTGGGAGAGTGCCAGTGGCGGGCTGACCCATCCGTCACTGTCAGCGGCCGCCCGGTGATGAATGGTTCAGGGATACGTGGCGAGGATGGAGGGGAGAGGTGGGAGCAGGGCGTGCGCTCAGTGTATGTTCAGCCCGCACGTGTGTGTGCGCGTGTGTGTGCGTGTGTGTGTTAGAGGACGACTAATGATGAATTGACCAGATCGAGGACGTCAGGGGTTAATGTGAACACCTCAGAACCTGACTTTCAAATGTTCGCCACGTACGTGAGCGGAGAGACGCTGCGCTGCCATTGGTCGGCGGCTGGACGCCGCGCCTCTGTATTGTTTGTTTGTTTTGCAGGAAATTAAATTTCTCCGCGGATCCCGCGTCGCACCGCGATGCTGGAGATCCCAGTTGCGCGTTTCAGGTTGCGGGATGAGTCAGGTCGACACTGTCGGCAGTGGGAGGAGCTTCAGGAGAGAAACACTTCCTGAAACCTCAGAAGTAAGATTGGAAATGTATTCATCAAAAGTGTGAAAAAGTCCGCACACCCGAAAACACGTGCGTATGCACTGGTCATGTGATGTAAACAGGAAGTCGTTGTCTCTTCTGCAGTTGGTTGCTTCGTAACGGTAAATGTGTGACAGAACTGTGCGGAACTGTTACTGACAGGAAGTGCTAGCTACACTGTATTTCCCTGCTTCTTGTCGAGTCATGTGACCGATAAGAGCCAATCAGGGAGAGACGTGGGGGGGGGGTTGATTTGTTTACGACAGTTTCTGTCCGTCCACTCGAAAACACTTCCTGGAGTTTCAAAATGTTGCTGTTTGGTCACATAACTCGCTCAGAGCGACACCTGCTGGTGGAATGCGCCACCTGCGCTCCCTGAATATTCCCACCTGTCGGCAGCGATCAGCCCCCCGAAAGTATGTGCCCGCCCCCTCGCTCTCCATCCCCTTCACTCACACAGATACAATAGAGGCGGTGCTAATGTAATTGTGTCACTAATTATACCTTTAATTCAGTTATAAGCAGCTAACAGCTCCTCAGTGGCAGCGCTCGCTGCTAAAAGGCAATTCTGCCCTGAGACGGAGGAATCTAATTAAAAGGAAATGCTTAGCAGAGAAATCCTTTCTGAGGATAATCCTGTTTGCTGGCCTTCGCATCCCAGCTGTGTGTGTGTGTGTGTTTGTGTGTGTGTGTGTGTGTGTGACAGTGTGTGCAGGATCATCCTCCCACTAACATCTGTTCTGCTGCTGCTGCAGCTGCAGGCTGACGCTCACTCTGACCTTCTCAACAGTGTGAAGATCAGTGCTGCAGAGTGTGTGTATGTGTGTGTGTGTGTGTGTGTGCGTGTGTTGGCAGAAGTGAACTGTTCACTCTTTCACTTGTTAACTCTTGTGTGAAGGTGCCGTCTCCTGTCATTTTTCACACTCAGCCCAAAAATCGAATTTTTGCAGAAACTGATGACAAATTAAATAAATCATACGCTTTTATTTTACTTTATTTTCAAATGATTCTCTCCAGTATTCAGGTATTTTAATATATTTTCACTTCCTCATGAGTACCACCAAAAATCTTCATACCCTGTTCTGTTAATTCTTCTTTTTTTTATTTTTTTTATTTGCAGATTAATTATTAAAGAAAAATTATCAAATAATTATAATGTGTCATCATCAGTGAAGTTCTTATATGAGGTGGGACATTAAAATGATCTTCACCCTCAAAGCTGGAAATGAAAAGTGACATTACCACATGAATCATTAATTAGAATCTAATAACAGATTCATCATCAGGAGGATACGAATCATCTGGTTTGTGATTTTAATTTGATCGAATAAACCAAACGTGCGTTTATGTTTACGTGTTATATAACTGTAACATTTCTTTTGATACTATTACCTGTACATCTGTGAACTCAATCATGATATATTAAACTGGCAGCAGTCTCAAGATACTTGCAAAAGTAAATCACAGAGAATCCAGATTAATAGCAAATAATCAATAAAAACAATTCACTTTATTTTACATTTAAGATTCTAATGTGTGCTGGTGATTTCTATTATAAATTACATAAGTATTTTCTTCTATGTTGGAATATCGTTCACTCTGACTTTAAAATATCTGAAATAAATTCTTATGATTTCAATATTTCAATATTTTAGCAGAGAAGTAAACAACTGTAGTTGTAACCATGAGTATTTGTACTTTACCGAAACACTTTGTTTACGTCTTCTTCTCATCGTGTGTTACTCAGACAAAGTACATGTATGTTGTGTATCATAGTGTGTCTGTGTGTGTAAATGTTGTGTATGGGTGTTGCTGGGCGGAGCCAGCCCCCCTTTGCCCCCACCCCTCCAGCTGAGTTTCTGGGACCCTGTGCTCCATCCTCTCCATCTCTGTCAGCAGCGAACACAGCGCCGCCTTTACTTCTTTTAATTTACTGTGTGAATGATTACACAGCTCATTGGCTGGCCATTGTCTGGCTGATGGATTTAATTAAGTTGGGATTAATCACGGCAGGTGATATTTAATGTTTGGGATGAGGGAGCAGGGGAGTGGCCGCGTGATGATGGAGAAATCACACGTTCACACACTCGGAGGATGTTCTTAGATTAATGCACCTTCGTGACAGAGGTTGAAAAATAAATTTCACCCCGTTTGCCTCTTGGCCTCCACGCTGCTCTCTTCATTTTTTCCACATCACGGCCCGTCGCTCGCCCCTCCCTCTCTCCCTCCCGCTCCTCGGCGACTCATTTTATATTTCACATTTTTCAAACTCACCTCTGACCAATCAGCGGCTCACAATCACTCGTTCATCTGGTCGATGAACACGTGAGGTTTCACCAGCAGCTGCAGAATGAACATGTGATGCATCGTGGGACTGTTTCCTCAGAAATGTGTGGAGTTAAAGTGAAAGCGTCTCTATGGAAACATTAAAGTTAAACTTGAGTTAGAAACACTAATGTTAAGGATGTTAATGTTTTGATTTAGGCTTAATTGAAGATTTAGGTTCAAGGGTTTGGGCGGTAGGGTTAGGGTTCAGATTAGGTTCTAATTAGATTTAAGGTAAGGTTTATTCTAGGTTTAAGTAAAAGTGCATCGTAGCTTAAGTAAAGGGGCTTGTCTAAATTCAATTTATGTTCAGGTAAGCATGAAGTTAATTCAGGTCATTAAAGGATGAGATTAGGTCTCGGAAATGTTGGTTTAATACCTTTTAAAATCATGGAAACATGACTCTGTGTGTGTGTGTGTGTGTGTGTGTGTGTGTGTGTGTGTGTGTGTGTGTGCGGCTCCCCTGTGAGCGTGTGCGACGCGTGCTGTGACATGGAGCCAAGCAGAGCAGATCGTATCAGGTGTTGATCACATTGATCGGTCCTCAGGGTCCGACCCCCGCCCCCCCCTCCCGCCCCAGTTTAAACAGTGGAAGGGGGAGTGAGGGAAGAAGGGTGGGGGCGGGGGGGGTGGGTTGGGGGTGGGGGAGTTTGATTGTGCCACATATGCTGTAAAAGCGCCGGTGTTGGTCGCCATGGCGCCCATCCGTGGCCCGTGTGCGTTGTGATTGTTATCTGGTAGAAAAGCTTTGAATATGATTATCTGACCCGCGGCCTCCATCATTAACATTGTAATAGGGCATCTGTCAGTGTTGTGACCTGCTGCCGGGGGCTGCACAGGAAGCCGCGCCTCCTCCTCGCCAGCCCCCCCCCCCCCGCTATCACTTCATTAATTAACCTGGAACCTGAGGTGGCACGCGGGCGCACACCTGCACCGCTCGTCACCTGCCGGTACCGAGGCGGCGGCGGCGGCGGCATCAGCAGCTTCCTGAACATCGCGGGAGCAGGACTCTACACGCCGCCCCTCGCCACGGGGGGGCTGACCTCCTTTATATCCGCCTCTCCACCAAATTAGTCCGCCATGTAAATCAGAGCGCCGCCATCCCCGCGACAACAAAAACACCTGTCAGGGGACGCGGCGTTCATTATGAGCCGCTTAATTGAACGAGGTGTGTCATAAAAACAGCTCATCATCAGCTCAGTCACTCACGTCGTGAATATGGGGAGCGCTGAGGCTTTCGAGGCCGACTCCGCCCCCCCCCCCCCCCCCCCCCTCCTCCTCAGGTCCCGGTGACGCCGCCTTCTGTCCACACAAGAGCCTCCACACAAATGAAATATTGTGTGTCAGTTGATTATATGCCCATATAAATAATGGCTGAATGAGAAATGATCATTAAATCATCGCCGGCTCTTTGTTAGTGTCCAAATGAGCTGTTTTCCCTCCGACCATCTGTTGGCGCCGTCGCCTCAGAGACTCGCGCACACCGCCACACTGACTGCTGCCGTTTGGCAAAGCACCAGTCGCACCCCATCACCCCATCACCCCATCACCCCATCACCCCACTCCCTTCTCGGCCACACAGGAGACTGTCCATACAATGGCACTGCGGCGTTCACACCTGTGTCCAGGTGAGGTCCTCGTCACCATGACGACGAGCACAGCAGAGGACCAGGATTCCTGGTGACCTCCATCGGGAATAAAGATGGACGCCCCCTGGTGGGGACGTTTGTCACCTTGGTATCTACTTTCCGAACTGTCTCTGTATACGGTCACTGATTGTTTTTGTCCGCACTCGGCAGTTTTCTTTTTGCTGATTGTCGATCTTTGGTCCGACATTGTCTTTATTATTTTCATACAGAGTCTCTGATCATCTCCATATATGGTCATTGAAAGTCTTTACATAGACTATTATAATCTTTATAAACAGTCGCTGATTAGTCTCATGTATTATCTTGTTCACGTCCAACATAAGAA
Source organism: Chascanopsetta lugubris (assembly GCA_016785325.1). Lineage (NCBI taxonomy): Eukaryota > Metazoa > Chordata > Actinopteri > Pleuronectiformes > Bothidae > Chascanopsetta > Chascanopsetta lugubris. The sequence goes on from JAFBJT010115355.1 coordinate 40,168, forward strand.
AATAGTCCTCATTAGAGTCGGCAGACAAAAAGAAAAATTAAGAAAAAAACAAAAAAATGTATTTCACTAACCAATGTTATTATATATAACATTGTACATAAAACTCTGTGAGTTTCCTGTTTCTCGGCCTCCTGAGTGAAACTTTAACTCTGGCGGAGACGAGGACGAACGTAGGACACCAGTTCCCAGAGTGTCGTCTTCCAGGGACACTGGGATTCCTGCGTGACAGGCGGCGGGGACGGGCGGCGCTCAGGTGTCAGCGTCGATCAGGGTATTAACTGCCACGTCAGGCCGCTGTCGAGCTAAAGGTCGGCGCGGGAAAAAAAAAAAGAAAAAAAGAAGTTCCCTGCGGTCGCACACACAAAAAAAAAAAAGAGTCAGCAGCAGCAGCAGCAGCAGCAGCAGCAGCAGCAGCTCTGGTCTCCGATGAATCTGAGAATCACTATCATGTGTGTATGTGAATAATTCTGAGGCGCGGAAACATTTCTGGATTAATTCAGCTCCGAGGGCATCTGCTGCGTTTCCACATGAGAGAGACGGAGGCGGCGGGAAACACAGCGTCCACGCACCGCCGGCGAGCAGATTAGAATATACGTGTGCATTTATATTACCTCCTTTAGCGGCGGCTAAATTATGCAGGTGATCGGCTGCGAGCTCGTCCGCGTCCTGCCGCAGGGCTTTGATACGCAGCCGCTGATGTGGCCTCACGCTCATTGTCGTCCGCTGATGTAAACACACTGCGATGATGTCAGAGGTCACAGAGACAAGGGGGCGGGGCCTGAGCTGTGGGGGTCAGACACGTAGATTTGATGGGAGGTGAGACCTGGGATTATGATGAGAGGTGGATACAGGAAGTGCGCCGAGCTGGGCCTCAGACGTAGTGGCCAAAGAGCGGTACTGCAGTTTACGCGTCAGTCTCTTTTTTGATTTGAGACTCAATCACACTGACATGTTTGCTTCAGCAGAGCAGAATGTGCCTGTTTATCTGTTGAATGATGATTGTTGTTATCGTTGTATAACATCCCGATGTATAATCCTATCCAATAATCTGTTTGATGACATTTCCTCATCATTCATTTGTAATTGTGCTGAAATCGAAACCAAGCGCAAAGGTCCAGTTGAAGCAGCTGCAGAGAATCACATGGTGTCAAGGTCCTCATGCCGTTGTATTTCTATGTTGATGTTTACGTTTGATTATTTTACTTGATTTATTCCCTTATTCCACAGTTGTTTTGAACCCGTGGAGCCGCTGGATTCGATCCCTCGTCCTCAGTCGTGTCATTCGAGGGCTTCGTCTCACTGCTGATATTTTGATTTGAGAAAATCCTCGCCGCCTCGCTCGATGAAAAATAAGAATCTGTTTCTTATTTGGAGGCGAGAACAAAACGCTGACTCTGTAAACGTCCTTCACGTTTGTTCCGCTCACTTCTCCTCGCCGCCGCCGCCGCTCGCTCGACTCGATGCCTTTGCCCTTTCGCAGAATCTCTCCCTCATGCAGATGTTCAATCTGCCGCTGATGAATTTGCAATTATTGATGTCTTCATATACGCAGTGAACTTCTCCAATCGGCCTGCATGGTAATTGTAAAGGAAGTCATATGCATAAAATTAATTATACGGCGCAATAAGGCCCATAAATCAGGTCACTATCAATTCAGCTGGAAATGTTTCACGCGCACGCTCGTCTGCAGAGTTCAAGGTAGAAAAAAGGGAGGATTCCCCCTTTTCACCAAATCAGGGGAGTAATCCGTCAGCCGGGACGGGGACGCGTCCGCCGCCAGGTCACGTGATCGCTGGGTTCGACTCTCCCGCTTCCCGCTCCCTCTCTGTGCCGCCCCGTCAGCGAGGCAGGTGGGGAGACGGGGGTCTTACCGCTCCGGCTGCAGGCGGGCTGCGTCCTGCAGGGGGCAGCGCTGAGCGAGGGCCTCAGAGTGCTCATTCAGAAGAACAATGACACTCGTTAACGCCATTTATTTTCCGTCAGATAATCGTTTGATGTATTTATTTTAATGACGTGGTGTAATTCAGTTCATCTCAGGATCCGACTGTTAGCTTCAATTAGCCGCCGCTCATTTATAACACACACACACACACACACACACACACACACACACGCACACAGAGGCTAAAGGGAAGCTAATTGTCTCCAGATGGAAAATGTTTAATGAGCGTCGCACAATTATTTCCCGAGCTGCAGAGATTTGTATTTTGTTAGTGACTTAATTAAACATCCTGGGTTTCAACAGGTCACACACACACGCACACACACACACACACACACACACACACACACACACACACACACACACATATACACACACACACACACACACACACACACACACACACACACTTGTGTTTGTGGAACGTAGAGGAATGAACAACTGTTCATGAAAAGCTCTGAAATCACAGTGAGGTCATTAATTCTTCTCGTTTCTCTTCATCTGTTGTTTTCTTCCTTTCCTTCTTTTTCTCTCCATCATCATCATCATCATCTTCCTCCTCTTCCTGTTTTTCTTCCTCCTCCCTATCTCTGTTTTTCTTCCCCATATTCATTTGATTCATTTTCATCTTTTATGTCTTCTTCCCCCTCTTCGTCTTCCTCCCCCTCCTCCTCCTCCTCCTCCTCTTTTCAACTTCTTCTTCATCATCTTCCTCCTCTTTCTCTCAGATTTCTAACTTGATTTTGAAATGCTCTTCCTTTTTCATTTAACTGAAAAAAGTACAAATCGAACCTCCCTCTTCTATTGTGTCCTCTTCTTCCTCCTCCTCCTCCTCTTCATCTCTCTTTTTTTTTTTCGGAGAGTTTGTAGTTTTCGTATTCAATCCCAACCCATTTTCTTGTGGTTTGATTCGTGAGTTTGAACTTTGTGGAGTCATTCGACAGAGGTGACCGATCTCATCTCTGGTCAGATTTACAGGCCATCAAACGTATAATTATGAATGAATCATAGTGTTGAAAGCCTTCAGCCTCCGCGTGTGGACACGTGTGTCCTGGCAGCGGAGCGGAGTCCTCTGACATCAGCCTCTCGTCACATCACAATCTCACGTCTAACAATAATATTAGTCTGTTTGGGGGAAGGCGACGCGGAGCTCCATCGATTCTTATCATCTAACACAAACGCGCGTTTCCCGCCGCGGAATTTTAACGAGGTGTCGCTGAACGCGCTCGTCCAGCTCCACCTCATATCTGCGCGTGACACCCTGGTGTTTTTATTCCGCTCCAACGTGTGGCTGATCAGAGCGGGATGGAGGACGCGCGGAGTTTGCTGCTAACGGGCTAATGCTAACGCCCCGAGGTGATTAGGGCGTTTGGGTTTTGAGGTTTTCTCGCTGGAGATTTGAATTCCTGATTTGAAGGATCCTTCGTCTTCATTTGCATTTAATCTGTTGGAGCAAAGAAAAAGGAAAATGTTCCTGTTCGTTTATTTAAATCCGTTTCTTAAAAATATAATTTATTATCTCTATCTAATTGTATATAATTTAATGAATATATTATCATATAGTATTCATTGACATTTGTCATTTAATCTTTAATACTGCATTATTGATATATATATATATATATATATATATTATATATATATATATATATATATGCATGTGTAAATTATTTTAATACAATTATTTGATACATTCACTTTCAGTGTAGATATATAATTAATGTATTTGATTGATTAAAACTAGATTGAATTAATTCACTCAAGCTATGTTAATGATAACTACCCTCTGGGGTTTCGGAGCTTGTTTATGATTGGTCAGATGGCGATGACATCATACCAAGGGACTGCGTGCGATGAGTCTATGATGACTGAGTTGAAAGTGTGGAGTTCTTCATTCGAGTGGCTGCTATGACTCGGGCCTCTGTCTGTGTGGGATTACACACGTGTGATGAAGCACACGTGAGCAGAACGTTCCTCTGCGTCACCTTTACACGGCTCCGATAAAAGCCGCACGTTCACACCATGTTTTCATAGTTCGATTTTACGAGACGCAGTAACTGAGCAGTGAACTCATCAGCTGCTTTACGGCGTCTCTGAGCAGCTGCAGCCGCCATCGCTGCAACCTGCACATCTCACAGGACCACACGCTGCTGCCTCACTGGTCCTGGTCCTTCAATCTGGTCCATACTGGTCCATACTGGTTCATACTGTACGAGAATATGAGCTGGTCTGGGGTCCGCTCATCTGTCTGTGGACTGGTTTTAGGTTTAGTCTTGGTTTTGTCCTGGTCTTGGTTCAGTCCAGGTTTAGTCCCAGTCTGGTATATAAGCCTGATGCAGTCCACATCCTGATTTAATCCGGTTCCTGGCCTAATCCCAGTTCTGGATGAGTCCTGATCCAGGTGCAGCCCTGGTTTACCAGTCCTTCAAGTCCTGCTTCAGTTCTGGAGTTCTGTGAATTTTGTCCTTGTCTTGATGTAGTCATGGTCTGACCCTCACTCTGGTTCAGTTTGGTCTTGGCTCTGGTCCTGGTCCTGGTCCTGGTCCGGTCCTGGTCTTGTGGTCCTCCTCAGGTGTTTGTAATTGAAGGTCTGGCGTAGGAGCAGAAGTTAATTTCCTTAATGAACGACCTCTGCGTCGTCTTTGTCTGAAACAGAAGCCGCTGCTCCGCCTCCTCACCCCCTGACCCCTGACCCCTCCCCCCTCCACACCCTCACTCTGACCCACGCCCCGCCCCCCCCCCCCCCCCACACCCACATACACCGTCAGGGACCACCCACCCTGTGGACGACGTCAGCAGGTACATCCTCCGTGTCAGGAGTTCACAGGAAGTTCATCCAGCTGGAAACTGTGACATCACAGGTCACTGGCTCCCTCTCTCCCGCGTGTGTGTTTAAGTGTATTTGTTCACTTTTATATTTTTATTTTTATTAAACAATGGCAGCTCATGATAAAACCTGAACCATCGTCATTAAAACACAGTTAAAACATGGAAAACGTTTCAGTGGAAAGTGTCAATGATCAATAATCAATAGATTCTCAGTAGTTTTATTCACTTCATTTCACTTAGTATCATACAAGTAAATCATACACTAAATGATATACAGTATAAAACCCTAAAATAATGTAATGTACAAAATTGTTAATGGGTGTGTGTGTGTGTGTGTGTGTGTGTGTGTGTGTGTTGGGGCGGGTGGGGGCAGTGGGGTGGGTGGGTCTGTGACATCTGCCCCTGTTTTTTGGAACAAGCTAAAAGACAAAAGCCGTCAAAGTGACAGAGGTTAAGTTAACCAGTGACTGACCAGCTGTTACACACACACATACACACACACACACACACACACACACACACACACACACACACACACACACACACTTCCATCAGATAAATGACTTTAATGAATTGATTTAATAATGAAAACAAACTGCTGTTTAATCTACAGAGTGATCATCTCTGCTGCCCCCTGTTGGCGAGCTGCTGTATGAAGCTCCTCCGTGTTAATAGATGGGACATCTAAAAAAAAAGTTAAATTTAAGTATTCGAGTATTCAGCTGCAATATACATCTCCACCTGTAGATGGCACACACATTCACAGAAGATGTAAAAACATGAGAGGTGATTTGATTGATGATGATTGATGATCGACAGCTCAAACTGACTTAAGATGTGTGGAGAGTGTTTATGGGCGGGGCTTTTGATGTTGCACTTCCTCCCTATGATCACCGCAAATGACGTCATCACCATAAGGTGGCAGCGGTGGTGCCCACGTGTTTGTGGTGAAGTTACTGAGGTCGACCTCACAGTTCGACATGTTCACGCCGAATCCGCCGCTTGTCACATCTCGCCCCTCCGACGGCTCCGATTGGTTGTTTGTTGGCAACAGGTTACACACAGGTCGCCATGGCGATAATACTCGTGTCCAAACAGTCATGGGACAACCACATGCGACGGAGACACATGAACGCGTCTGAAATTTGAAAATTGAAGATCTGATAAACGTGTGTTTGGTGTCTCACCCTGTTTGTGTGTCTTTGAACCTGAGGTCACGACGGTGACCTCTACCCTCCAGTCTTTGTCATGTCGTCATGGTAACCGCTGGACTTGTTTTCCTCTGAAGCTTCTCAGACTTGCGAATAGGACAGAGCCGACCTATGTTTATCAACACTAGCTCCTTCATTCAGGGAAACTTCAGGTCGAGGGTCAACACGCAGCGCGTTCGACCCATAATTGATTGACACACGTCTGGATGTCGTCGTCTGTGAAGCTGAGAAACTTTCCCCAGAGTTCACAGTGAAACAGCTTTCCCCGTGAGTGGCGAAGTGGGCGTGTCCATAAGGCTGCTAACATGCATGGAACAGGAAGTAAACAAACGAGGAGTCATGCACATAGAGGACGCAGGCAAAGTCAACTTGGAAAGACTGCGAGTGACAAGGGCCGACGCCGGTGTGGATACGATGTAAACAAAGATCTTTCCCCAACATATTAATATGTCATGTGCTGCCCCCTGCTGGTTTAATTAGGCTCCACCCCCCCACCTGTTCACCACATTTCCCTGTCGTCCGACCTGGACAATCCTGCTGCTTGTTCACATGACAAACACACATGTCCAGACGACCTGAACCCGCCTCCTCCCTCATGTTGTGCATCACATTGAAAAAGCCTCAGAACCGCTGATGACATCATCTGTGTTGCACGCGGCCGTGTGCGAGTACAACCCCCCCCCCCGCCCCCGTCTGGATGCTGCTGGGTGAGAAACCTCAGCCTCCTGCTCCAGCTGATGGCAGGAGAGTGAAGTCACACTGGGTTTTAAAATATACTTCCTGCTTTGATGTGAATGTGTGGAGGGACGTTCAGACGTCTAAAGTAAATACCACAGGGACTCGAGCGCTTTGAGAAAACACGTCTCACGTCTCCTCAAACAGACGCTGAACCGTTCTGACCAAACAGGAAGAGACAAACGTCTTCTTGCACAAACTCGGAGAGCACTCAGGTGTGCGTGTGTGTGTGTGTGTGTGTGTGTGTGTGTGTGTGTGTGTGTGTGTGTGGTGGCTCTGTGACGTGTGGTCGCCGTGGCGTCTTTGATGAGGCTGACGATGTCCTGCGAGGTCGTGACTCAGTCGGAGCGTTTTCAAACGAAGGTCAGCGCTGAAATAATATTTTCCTCCTAAGACATGAGCCCCCCCCTCGAGAAGCAGACATCTGTAACATGGAGTTCCCAAGCTGTGTAAACTCACGCACGCACGCACGCTCACGCACACACACACACACACACACACACACACACAGTGTTTGTTCTGCAGTAACTTGCAGCGCTCACAGTTTATTTGACTCGTATGAACATCCATCATTAAAGCTGACACTGAACTTCCTTCACGTCTGATGAAAACCTGTGAAAAAGTTGTGATGCAGTTCACCGTCACATACATCAAATGCACTTTGCATTACAATATATCATAGATGTCATGTATCACAGTCCTCATAGAATTTAATGTTCCTTGTTATTGTTATTAATAAATATCAATAAATGACTGGTGAACACTGTAGCGGCCACTAGGAGGCAGGACATTGAGTCTGGTATTGTTTTCTTATTTGTCCTCGGATAAAGTGGAGCACTGTACAACAACTGAGCAACATGTCACGTCAAATACTATTTGATAATATCATTTAAAAATACTACTGGCGACTAAACTCTTGAAAAGCAAAGTTCAGAACTTTTGTTTTCTGTTCCATCGTCTTCAAGTGTGAACGTGCTGAAGTTCAGAGTTTTTCAGGTGGGGGGGGGGGGGGGGGGGGGGGGGGGGG
>JAFBJT010115355.1:56352-87326 GCA_016785325.1 Chascanopsetta lugubris
CACACACACACACACACACACACACACACACACACACACACACACACACACACACACACACACACACACACACACACACACACATATACACGCAGTGTTGACAGAGAGAACTGATGGGGGAATTGTCAGTTGCGTATCAAAGAGAAAAGCCTCTAAAAAGAAATATCTCCATGTGCTCAACTGAAATGAGTGTGTGCGTGTGTGCGTGTGTGTGTGCGTGTGTGTGTGTGTGTGTGTGTGTGAATCCACCTATTCATCTTCAAACAGTCTGATCTCATAACTGCAGGTGCGTTATTTGAAACACTCGTGAGAAAAGCCGCTGCTTCATTCAAAGAGGATGATGACAGAGTTCAGGTGCAGTGATTTGAATGAAAAGAGACAGTCACTTCAGATTCTATCATCGCAGCTCCACGCTTGAATGGAGCCTCAGCTGTTTTAACAGTCTTACTCGTCTCGAGGGTCATGATTTGTGGAGGGGCGGGGCCTGGTCAGGTCACCTGACCCATCACATGCAAGGTCAAGCAGCCATTAACTCTTGCATTTCACACTGATGGTCGCTGTCAATCATTTTCAGACCTGCTATGAGCATGTGTCCTGAGAGATGAGATCCCAAGTACATGGCTGACAAATCTTGCAGTTCCCAGGGTGGCCACTTGAGGTAAAAGTGAGTCAATCCCCATAGACTCCCATGTTAAAATGGTCAACTTTAGAGGTGAGTTAAACATGTTTAAAGAATTATTTTCCAATGTGTTTATTTGCATTCTATCAAGGTTTGAAACTGTGCATAATTAAGGGGCGTGGCCTCTTGGGTGACACCTGGGCCGACCTTCTATTGAGGCTGCGACAGCAAACATGGGCTTCCTCCAGCTCAACCTGTGCTCCGCCTCTTTGCCCTTTTTTGGATGAAGAAGGAAGCAGGAGGAGTTAAGTGTCGGCAAGATGGCCGACAAGTGAACCGCCCACTTTGAGGCCAAATCACCACGCAAAATTCCAAGAAAAGTGTATTCATTTATCTATTGTTTTAAAGCATTTGATTGTAGGAAGATGGCAGGAAATGCATGGATGAAAGAGGTGTGGAATGATGATGAGTCTCCTCCCACTATGCGTAATTTAAGGTAAACCCCACCTACAACACTAACACAGCCATCTTGGACATTAAGAGCTTGCCTCTGCTGAGAAGCAATCAGTCGATAAAGCTTTGGTGCCGAGACGTTTTTTTCACATATGACTTTTCGCTTTGGTCAATGTCCCATTTACAGACATGGAGGAGGTTGAAGTTCTACCTTCAGACTAGTCTTTACCACACAACATCAGAGAGGGAAGTCAGGGAAATGTCGATTTTGACCATACAACTCAACTTTTCGCATCAAATTCCTTTAAAAGTCCAATTTAGCGCATAAACACTAAGGATTTCGATTGTAATCCAAGTTGTCAGGGTAGCTAAAAACATGGAAAACTGCATAATAACTTCTTGGCAGCAGCGCATAGGATTATGTAACCCCGCCTCCAAACAGCGAAGTCGCTCTCTTGTGAAGCTATTTGTGGACAGGAGAAGCTCCCATCGGGCGGATCCTCCATATTTATTTATCTCTTCCTCCCGTCCTCCCTCATGAGGCATCACAACACGGCGGCGTGTCCGATAATAGCACACCCTCCCTGGGCTGCCACATGAGAGGGGAGCAGCAGTGTGGAGGTAAACAGAAACCTCTGCGGCCTTCCATTGAAGGGCACACGGGTAGGTGGGTGGGCTATGGGGGGGTGGGGGGGGGGGGGGGTTTCCTGGAGTGCATAATAACTTCTTGGCAGCAGCGCGTAGGATTATGTAACCCCGCCTCCAAACAGCGAAGTCGCTCTCTTGTGAAGCTATTTGTGGACAGGAGAAGCTCCCATCGGGCGGATCCTCCATATTTATTTATCTCTTCCTCCCGTCCTCCCTCATGAGGCATCACAACACGGCGGCGTGTCCGATAATAGCACACCCTCCCTGGGCTGCCACATGAGAGGGGAGCAGCAGTGTGGAGGTAAACAGAAACCTCTGCGGCCTTCCATTGAAGGGCACACGGGTAGGTGGGTGGGCTATGGGGGGGCGGGGGGGCTGGTGTTTCATGAATGCGGCCACTTACAATGGACACTTCACGCCTCACTAACCGCAAATTCAGTTCTCAGGTCCTGCGTGGGGCCCTGCCATGACTCGGCATGGCGGCGGAAAACTGTGGACTCAGCCTGTGGTGGGCAACAACAACAACATCAACAACAAGGCTACTGTCACAGAGTCGCCTCCACTCACCCAGCATTAGATCAGCTGCCTCACAAACCCCACTATCCAGCTATATTGAGGGATGGAGCCAAAGGTCACCAAAGGTCATTCCAAAAAAAAAAAAATAAAAAAATTCAGAGTGTCAATCATCCAGGCACTAATGCTCTGCATCGACACTTCACATCTTAATTGTGCGGCAGCCATTAGGGGAACCCTGCCGCCTGGCGCTGCCATCGCCCGCCATTATGACACATTACATGTCAATACACAAGAGGTCCGTGTCTGAATTTAGTCTCTGAGAGCTGTTTTCAACTTTCAAGTTCTGTATTTGTCGTACGCAAATGAACACGGGGTCGATATCACAATGAAATGCAGCGGACAACTCGGTATGAGGGAAAGGAGAAAATAGGAGTGAAAAAATCAAATCAAATATTTAAAAAATTAAATAGATAGCGAAGGAACTGTCAATTTAAAATACAGTAGAAATGTCTGTGTGATAAGAAAAAAATAGAATAAAATAAAAATGTATACGCAAAATAAAGAAAAAGTGTCTTTGAAATAAAAAAGTAATACAAATTTAAGAAAGGTGTTGATAAAAAAAAGATGTCTATAACAATAAGATAGAAATGTCAACAAAAAAAAATGTCTATGTAAAATAAAATATGACTGTATGTAGTATTTTCTCAGTATTGCCTGAGCAGGATGCGTTACCATGACAACAGTATGCATCAAACAGATAGTTGGAGACTAGAAACGGCGCTGTTGCCAAATAAGGATGCCACCTCCAAAACAACACATTTGTGGGCAGGTGCCAGTGAAGCAGTGAAGTGGTGTGACCTTTGCTTTGCGGGCACAGAGACAGAAGGGGGCGGAGCCACGTTGGTACGAAAGTCATTGAGGGATTTTGAATATGGATACACTTGGCAGCGTCACATATGAAGAAGATATTTGGACTTGTTGTGCACTGGCAAACAGACTGACATTTGTGTGTGTGTACGTGTGTGTGTGTGGGGGAGGGGGATTCCTTTGAGAGGGAAAGGTCGGGGAAGTGCACGCTGTTTTGGAAAATGCTGTTGCCGACGGAGATGAACATGAAATATTTCCAACTTACCCGAAAAGTCCCTCTCTCTCTCTCTCTCTCTCTCTCTCTCTCTCTCTCTCGTCCTCCTTTTCTTCTTCGTGTCTCTTTCCTCCAATCTGCAGAAACACAAATGGAAGCTGTCAAACCCCGGCGCCCCTAATAAGCTTTGCACAGGAGGAACCTTTAGCATGACTAAGCATATTTCCATACTACTGCATGTTTGGCTTTATTCTCATCTGCAGAAATCCCTCTCATATATACACACACATATATATATATATATATTACATATATATATACATATATATGTATATATATATACATACACGGGATGTCTCCTGCTCTGCTGCAGATTATCAAACATGAAAAAAGAAGAGATAAACATTTTTTTTTAAAACCCACTTCCCACTGAGACGAGTTGCACTGGTGAAAGGGAAAACAGCCGAGCTCATGTAAAGCAGGGAGAGGACATGTAATCCAGTCTGATAGACTCACACAGGCCTGAGGCTGGAAGCTGCAGGAGAGACACGGCTCCTCCTCTCATGTTCCCTCTTGTCTCGTCTCATCTACCTCTCCTTATCTTCCCTTGTTCCCTGCATCCTCCTCTTCCTCCAGCTCTGCTCACCTGTCTTCACCTGCTCTCGTCCTCCCTCTCACCTTCCCTCCTTTCTTATCTTATCTGCTCTCCCCTATTTCACTTTCATCCTCATTTTTTACCTGTCATGTCCATTCTTCTTTTTTCCCGTCCTCTCCTCTTCTATTCCCTCCTTTCCTTTCCCTGTGCTTTCGCTGTCTTATTCACTCATCTCCTTGTTCACTCCTTCCTTTGCCCCAACCTCCCATTTCCTCTCCTCTCTCCCCCATCCTCTCTTATCCTCGCCTCTCCTTTTGTGGTTGTCTCCTTGTTCTCTTCTCTCCTTCCCTTATTCACTCCTCTCCTTGTCCAATCATTCCCTTACCTCATCCTCCTATTTCCTTCCACTTACTCCTTTACCCTCTCCTTTCCTTGTCTTCTTCTTCTCTTTCATATCCTACTTCCATCCTTTCCTCATTGTTCTTGTCCACTCCTCCTATTTCCTCTCCTCTCCTTGCTCTCTCCTCATCCTCTCCTTCTCCCACCTTTAATCTGTTCTTCTCCTCTCCTTGTCCACTCCTTCCCTTGCCACATCCTTCCCTTTCCTCTCCTTCCTCTTTCTCTCCTCTCCTTTCCTTGTTCTTTCCTCTTTCATCTCCTACTTCCATACTCTCCCTCTCTTATTACTTGTCTCCTTGTCCACTCCTCCCCTTACCTCATCCTCCTATTTCTACTACTTCATCTTACTCCTTTATCCTCTCCTCTCCTCCCCTTTCCTTGTTTTCCTCTCTTTTATCTCCTACTTCCTCACTCCCCTTGTCCACTCTTCCTACTTCCTCTCCTCTACCTGTTTACTCTTTCATCTCCTGCTTCCATCCTCTCCTCTCTCCCTCGTCTTCTCCTCACCATCCTCTCTTGTCCTCTCCTCTCCTTTCCTTAGCCACACCCCTCTACACACATGCACTTTGACATATTGTCAAAACAGGAAATAAAACACATTTCCATCTTTGCCTTGACAATAATATCATGGGATGGACACATGGCTCCGTCGATCTAGAGTCACATGTCTGCGTCCTCTCCTCGTGTCACCTTCCCTCCTCCACTTCCTGTCATCCTACCTTCATGTCTTTTGCTCTCATTCCTCTTTTTGAATCTCCTCCCCCTCTCCTCTCCAGCAGGGACCTCCCCCTGCAGGTGACTCCACTTCTCTGTTCTCTCCTTTGTTTATCATCCAAACCTCCGAGTCTCTCTCCTCAAACATCATCACAGACGCACCTGCAGACATCGATGTGCAAAAAAACCATCGAAGACGCCAAACCAATTTACCGGCGGAGGCTTATCGACTCCAGTCGGCTGCTCTGAATTAAGAGCGAGGAGGTCCCACGGCTGCCGTTTCCCACAATGCAACATGCTTTCAGTTGATTGTCCACGCCACACCTGAACTATGAGGAAGCAGAATTCTCTTCTTCCATGGTTTCACCATGAAAACCACAAATGAGCTGAGATCAATGAATAAAACAGCCGCCACATGACCTTTCAACATCCTGGAGGATGATCCCATCAAAGGAGCCACATAAACCCCCCTCCCTGTGATATCGAGCCAGCCGTCCCGCCGCCGCACCTCTGCCCCCGGTCACCACAGAGTCTCTGCTGCCATGGCGACGGGAGAAGACACAGGGGCTGGAAATAGCCGGACACTGGACTCTGACAGCAGACAGCGGAGGGTCGGTACCTCAGGGGGCGTCGCTTCACTCATGTCAGGCTGCCGCAAACACAGCATGGAGACAGCGCGGCTGAGAGCTCACACTTAAAGGTGCAGCGTGCAAAATTTGGTGACATCTACTGGTGAAGTTGCATATTGTATCCATCACCACACCCTCGCCCATTGGAGCATGCAGGAGAACCTATGGTAGCCCTCTGTTGTCATTCAAGCTCAAAAGATGTTTAGAACGTCCACTCTGGGCTATTGTAAAAAACATGGCGTCCCCCACTGGGTGGACCCACTCCTAGTGTAAATATACATTAAAGGGCTCATTTTAAGGTATTTTGTAAAAAGCAAGTCATACATCGGGGTGGTTCTACAGTTGTAAAAAAATATCCCTATATAATTGTTTTGTAAATCTATAGCTGTAGATCGATGTGACAGAAATTGACTGAAATCGTACACACCGCACCTTTAAAGGTGCATGTACGTGTCGATAATGGAGCCAATGACAATGAGTTACGCAATACCACTATTTAGCATCTTTGTATTGATTCTAAGGTCCATATGTGGATGACACATCATCTCATTAATGTAAATATACATGATGACTAGAATTGCAGGCAATAGGTGTAATCAGCAGTTTTTGGAGGTGGAGACCCAAAACAGAGCAAAAAGGGATTCCATTATCACATAAACATGGCTGTGTTCAGCCGATCCAGTATGTACTGTTTACTGTACATGTACTGTATGTATATATATGAGTGTGTGATGTCATGTACTGAGCTTTAATTGAGTCCAAGGACACACACAGGGGCTGTTTGTAGTGTTCTGATGCATCTGGAGTAGAAAGTGACACGTGTGTGTCCACAGATGGAAATGAATAAACGCTGCTCACAGCAAATTATTACAGGAAGTGAGACGTGGCACATTCCTCTAATGAGACACTGCTGCTTCTCTCCTTTGGCTATAGATGTGTGTGTTGTGTGTGTGTGTGTGTGTGTGTGTGTCTGTGTGTGTGCGCGTGCGTGCGGGTGTGCGTGCACACGTGCATGCATGTGTAAACGTGTGTGCGCATGTGTGCATGTCTAAGATCATATCTGTCTATGTGTGCGCAAGCACTTGTGCATGTGTAGTCACTGTGTAAGTGAATGTGTGTGTCTGTGAGTGTGTGTGTGTGTGTATGCGCATGCATGCGTGCGTGTGTGTGTGTGTGTGTCTCAGCACACGCACAGCAGCCTGCAGGGTTGATTTCAGTCTCTTAGTGAATCCGAATCAGATTCCAGCGTCATGATGAGGCGTCATTAGCTCCAAAGACAGGAGAGATCATTAGACCAAGGACACCTTCCCTGATTCACACCATGGTGAGTTCACATGAGCAGACCCGGCTCACACAGGCAGGGGAGAGATGATGTGTCAGAAACAGCTGGTAAGTAAGAGACTGTCCATCGAACAAGCTGTCGCACATGTGTCACTGAGAGGAATAGGCTGCTCTGGAGAATTTCATAACATTGCATTTCACCAATTGTCCGCGCGCCCTCACTTTCACTCAATCCAATGGATTTGCTGATTCAGCAGAAATGACAGAAAATCCACGGTTACCTGATCTAGATTTTGCCCTGTTCAAAGGTTAATTCCTGAATTGACCAGTGTAGACTAGTGTGGCCAAACACTTTATATATCCAAACAAGTTATTAAAAATGCAATTAGAAGCACATCTTTGCAACTGAGACGCTTCCATTGTGAGAATAAAAATAAGTAGAATAAAAAGCTATTCTTAGGTTGTGAAAATCACTGTGAGAAATGTTTGAAAAGACATTTAAGATAGTAAAAAGCAATTAGAAGCAGAATTCAAACTGGGGAATAGCATTGATAATTCATATTTATGTGTAAACAGAGAAAAACAAAGTAAAAATGTTTTTGAATAACTCTAAAATATAAGACAATAAGATGGTCTTTAATGGTAAAATATTTAAGATTTTCCTTTACGAAGAATAAAAAAATATGATTGAAAATAATTCAAATCAATATTAATCCTAATTACTTATAATATTCACAATTATACAATCAAGTATAATGAAATCATTATTCATCATAATCAATTATTAAAAAGTCTATCATCAAACTCTGGCCACTCAAATTTAAACGAATGAAACATCCTGAGAGAGACTCGTTGGACTAGTTGAATCACCTGCAGTCAGATCTCTGAGAGCATCACACACTTTACCCTACAAACAACAGTCTAATTAAATGCTCTAAGACTCCTGTGAAACAAAACAGAGAATAGATCAGGTACATCACCTTTATCTCTGCGCGTGTAAATAAAACAGAAATGCTCCGGGCCTCTGCTGCTCTGCTCTGCTCTGCGTTAATCCCAGTTATTCCTCCTCGACGTGTGACTCCTCTGTGACTGAGTGACAGCGAAGAGGGGACCAGACCTCACAAAACCTTCCAACACACCCCTCCTCCCATGCAAGCCCCTCCCCTCCCTTCACCCTCCCTCTCTCTCTGCCTCTCACAGTGGGATTAAAACAACCTTTTGTTTCCCTACAATGGAGGTTAAACATTTCCTGGTTTCACACGAAGAACTGAAATCTACAACTTTATCCATTCGGCACAAAAGAAATATAAAAAATTACCATTTGAAAAGCAGAGTTATATTTTGAAGATAATACCAGTCCAGTTCCCTTATGCTCAGAAATACAGAAAAACACTCATTTCAGCATTTCAAAATAAAAGCACAAATGGGGTGGTTTTCTAAAGCGGGGCTTTTATTTTGAAGGCCAAGAAAGCCAGAGGAGGCACTGTGTACAGTGGACGCAACTGTGCTTCCTCGCATGTCAATACCAAGCATGACAAAATCACACACACACAGGAAATGGAAGCATTTCAAAACAAAAGCATATTTCAGCAAAAATGTTTCTATCTGTATGTATCAAAGAGTGCAGCTTCCTGCGCGTTGTGTGGAGGGCGGAGGTGGTGGAGGAGACGCAGGATGAAAGGAAAAGGCCTGAAGGCGCGTCCTAAAGACTTCCTCTCCCATTCAAGCCAGAGAGAAAGTGCTGCACCTACACTACACAGATGTCCCACCATGCAATCTAATCTACTCAGAGAGAGGGAGGGAGGGGGGGGCTTATTTATTGCACTGCTGTTGTAGAGAGTTGCTCTTAAAAGAATGGGTATAGGAGAGAGAGAGGTCTTTTGGCGTCCGTTAGCTATGGTTGCAGAAGGACACAATGGTCTGAAAGGAGTCACTATTCTCCCTCAAATAAAACCCCGCCCACTACAGAAGAAGAGAAAATGTAACATAATCCGTCTCAACGTGTTTTGTCCATCACAGTGAACAATGGCAGAGACTCCGGCGTCCACATAATAACTTTATTTCACACTTGTTGACCTCCTCTGACACCGGAGGAATGGAACTCTATGCAAACTCGACATATACTGTAAATCAGTCATTGCTAACCTTGTGATTTCTGGTAATATGTACCATGGTATATGAGTTGTTACCATTGACACCAAAAAGACATTAAAAGCCAATGAATAAGGTTTAAAGTTACAGAATTTGACCTTTAATGACCTTTGGAACATATCTGGTGATATAGACCCCCCCCCCCCCCTAAGAGAAGTTAAAGCAGTATTGTGATGCTTTTTCCTTGTTTCCCTGTCCCATAGTGGGGCACTTCTTACATCAGACTGGGCTAGAGCTAGCTGACCAATCAGAACACTCTGGGGTCTTACTTTGACAAAGGGGGAGGAGCTCTACAGAGCATTTCAGGGATGGACTGGACAGCACAAGTAAATCCCATAGACTGTAAATGAAGATGCAGTATCCGTGATGTCACCCATAGGTTTCTGCAGAGTGCTAATGAGGCTAGTAGTGGGCGGTTCCCTTGTCTACCATGACAAGGCCTAACTCCTCCTACTTCCTGGTTTTATCCAAAAATGGGCAAAAAGGCGGAGCACAGGTAGAGCAGGGGTGGGTCCCATGGTGCTGTCAATGGGGATTGACTCGCTTTTGGAGTCAGGCCTCGAGTGGCCACCCTGTGAACTGCACGTTTTTCCACTTCCCTATTAGACTCATCCTTTAACCCTGGATGTTGCCGTTTGGAAAATTATGATTTAGAATGAAAATTGGTGATTTATACTAAACATACTACAAGTAAAACTATAAAAACCACAAAGCTTAATTTTATTTTGAAAATAAATAATATTTATCGTAATCATAACCTGCTTTGGTAGTAACACAAATTAAATAGGCACCAAATAAAAGTAACATAGGTCTCCTTTAAATTCAATCAAGCTGCACTAGGTTTCACCTGACATGACAACATAACCTCCCTGTTTCAAAAAGTGGGAATTTCAAAATAAAATGTAGCTTTATGGTTTTCATACTTTGACTGGTAGTATGAATCTCCATTGTGGGCTGTTCTTCTTAATAACCCTACAAAGCCATAAGATTTGAGTCTGCACCAGTGGGACACGACCAATGGCTCCACAACATGGTCATTGCTATGTGCCGCCCTGAGAGTAGAACCTCCACCCACATCCCATAATGCAACCATGAGCCCGCACACACTGCTGCTGCTCCACCATCGCTGTTGTTGGAGAGACCTGGAAGCTCTGCACCAGTCGTCATAACTCAGCGTGATACGCTCTCTCAGCATCTAACGTCACGGGCGTGGGACACTTTTAATTTGAAAAATGTTTCATAAATAAAAGCCTTCAGAGATGATGGATGGCGGTGAGGTGTATGGATTATGGTATGGAATGTGAGTGAAAGGGGCATATTTCAAGGGGTGTTGGTGGTGGTGGGGGGGGTGGGCGTGATTGACCACGTTTAATGGGCATTATTTCTGCACACTGACTCTGTTGAGCCGAGACGCTGGGTGATCCACCGCCAGCCCCCTTTGCACCCATCAGACTCACACTGGGATCGAACCGCCGCCCTCTCTGCTCTTTGTCACCCGCACCAATAGAGGAACAATATTTCAATAGCAAACCGCATATTTCAATGACAACTTTTAACAGAACAAAGTTCACGCTGTGGTCTAGACCAGGGCCCTCCTAACAAGAAGTGTCTGCACATGTGTGTGTGCGTGCGTGTGTGTGCATGTGTGTGTATGTGTTCCTCTGTGTGTGTGTTCACGACTCTCTTTTGAGTTGCCCCATTCAGAATTGTGAATGGGACTGAAATATGATTGGCTTGTGAAAAGAATGAGGGGCTGGGTTCACAAGGCTATCAAGGCAGGGTGGGGTGGTGGAGGAATGGGGGGGGGGTGTACTTGTGAAATACTATGTCTTTGCCTGACATCAAATGAGAGAACAAGTGCAGATGATTTAGAGAGAGAGAGAGAGAGAGAGAGAGAGAGGGAGAGAGAGAGAGAGGCGCAGAGTTCCACTCCAATAAAATGTTACTACGGTAACTAACCTCTAGCCCCGCCCAACAATCCTCCTGGAACACCCACGCAATTACATTCCAGCAAGTGCAACCATCATTTGTTGTGCACTGGTGTGAGTGGGTCACACCTCGGATCCACTAGGCGGTGTCATCAGAATGTTTTTCTCCAAAAAAAAAAAAAAAGAATCTCTTCTATGGTCATCATACATTGTTTACTCCCGGAGCCCCGCCCTCTCCTTACACTTCAAAATAATGGTGTCAGAAAAAAGCTAAGGTATTATTTGAGTTGGAGCTGAAAAATATTCAAAGAGAGACGGGTCACAAGCTAATTGCACCTCCAATCCACTAGGTGGTGCTATCAATATTTCTAATTTAATTTCCATCTTAAGTGTAATATCAGAAAATACCCCTGTTTTTTGTGTTGGAGCAGAAAAGCTCCTCTGACTGAAGTTACTGCAACTCAACAACAGCAAAGAAGACGAAGAAGCGGTTGCCAGATATGAGTAGGAGGAAAAACAAAAGTCAGGAAAAGGACCACGTAGATGGCCAAAGGCGAAGCACAGATCCATAAATCAGTTTTCATAAACATTTGTACAAGTGATTTTCAACACTCGTCTTAACAATATTGCTTCGGAGCTTCAAATCAGATGCGTAATTGTGAAAACAATTTGATTCGCCGTCAAGTAATAAACCGTAACGATGGCTCGCGATGACAGACGAGCACCGTCCTCTCCTCACATCCGAGTCAATTACAGCCTCATTTCAAGTGTCATTACTACAATAGGAAAAGTATCTGGTCATTTGATATATCAGAGGATAGAACTGAGGAACCTTAAAGGTGCAGTGTGTACGATGTTAGGGGAATTAAAGATAAAAATGTAATTGTTTAATGCTAACCAATGTCAACATAGTTTCCTTCCACAGGCTTGAAAGGTTGGAGTAATGTGGGGGACATGCAACCTCACCACTAGATGTCACTAAAGTCTACACACTGCACCTTTAAAGGTTGATTTCACGTTGATGACAACAGGCTTCAGATCAGATTCAGGTTCGGAGACAACGTGGAAAACAAAGCCGCCGAGGGTCTTAGGGGAATTTACATGAATTACAGCAAGAGGCCCAGAGGGACGGCCGCGACCTCTCCTCAGCTTTTGAAACCAAACAAGACCCCGATCCCCGCCCATCTCTCACACACACACACACACACACACACACACACACACACACACGCGCACACACACACGCACAAACACACATGCAAAGAATAGGAGATAGAGAATGGTAGGACTGGTTTCCATGGTGCCATGAGGCTCAGTGACTGGACTGGAGTGTTAACATGCTCGCAGACAACAGAGAGGATGATGGAGAGAGCCAGAAGCAGAGGACAGAGGGAGAGAGAGAGAGAGAGAGCGAGAGAGAGAGAGAGAGAGGCAGTAAAATAACACAACAAAGGACATGCAGAATAGAAGAGATTTAACACAAACACAAGCGGCAGACCATCGCTGGGGTTAGGGACCTGCAGTAAAGCATCAAAGCTCCTTAGAGACACAAGTGGAGGCAGACAATGGTTCGACTTCACAGAAGCAGCCTCCACTGTTCTCAGGATTGATCTATGTCACATGATGCACACAGTAGTTAAAGGACAATTTAAAGGTATTTTGATTGTTAGTGGTATGACCTCAGTTAAATGCTCAACAGAGGACCGCAGCGACCTTAGACTGTGCATAAAGATGGATGTAGCATCCGTGAGGTTACCCGTAGCTTTCTGCATCTGCCACTGTCTTGCCGATGCCGAACTCCTCTTACTTCCTGGTTCGTCCAAAAATGGGTCAAAAAGGCGGGGCACAGGTAGAGCTAGGGGTGGGTCCATGGTGCTGTTGCAGCATCCACAGAACGTGCCAGGTCGGATCAGGTGTCACTCAAGAGGCCACGGCCCTTAATTATGCACAACTTCAAACCTTAATAGAATAAATGTAAGTAACTCTTGACAAATTCATCTCTAAAGTTGACCATTTTAACATGGGAGTCTACGGGGATTGACTCGCTTTTGCCGCCAGCCCTCAAGTGGCCAGTCTGAGTACTGCAGGTTTTTCCACTTCCCGATTGGCCTCATCTGGCACATTACAATCAGCACTTTGTCATGTGAAAGTGTAAATACATGGTCTGAACTGTGGATCCACTTCCGAAGGTGGAAGGTGACAAAGGCTGATGAGACTTGTCGACACAAAACCGGACCCTGACCCAGATCTGTGACATCACAGCAAGTGGTGCAGGGCAGATGTAAACCAGGAAGAGATGCAGTCACTGTGGCTGACCCTGAGGTCTGGTTACCACTTGTATGTACGGTACAATGCTGTTTTATGTTTCCCTGGCATCACGGCAGTGTGTACACTGCTAACATATCGGGACTGAGGGGCCAGAGCTCATGACACTTCATGGACCAACAAACAGACTGGATGGACACTGTTCTTGTCGCTGATGAATTTCAAAGTAAACTCTCTTGACCGGAGAGGAAGACCATGCTTGTTTTCCACTTTCTGTTTGTTTCACTGCAGTTCCCTGAAGTTACTGGAGATTTGTTTGTGTCGCTGTGTTGATGCACAGCTTCTGGCCGCAGCCTGGAATTATTGATGATGTTCCCACTGTGGCTATATCTCGAAACCATAGACTGTATATAAAGATGGACGTGGCGTCCGTGACGCCTAACTCCTCCTACTTCCTGGTTCATCCGAAAACAAGCAAAGAGGCGGAGCACAGGTAGAGCTGGGGTGGGCCCATGGTGCTGTCGCAGCATCCACAGAATGTGGCATGTTGGACCAGGCGTCACTCAAGAGGCCACGCCCCTTCATTTCAAACCACGATGGAATGAAAATAAGCAAATTAGAGTTAACACAGGAATTAAATGTGACTGATATAGACTAAATGGGTAGTTTGTACCAGACTTTAAACAGATTTCATTCACCCCCATTTTAACATGGGTGTCCATGGGGATTGACTGCCTCAAGTGGCCACCCTGCGTACTGCAAGTTTTCCAACTTACGCCTTTGTGCCTGTGCTAATAAAAATGAAAACACCCATGTGAAAGAGACAGAGAGAGAGAGAGAGAGAGAGAGAGAGAGAGAGAGAGGCTTCTGCAGTGATATAAGTGCTTCAAGGTGTTTTCTCTTGACTTTGTACTTTGTTTTATCCCTGCAGAGGTGGAGAGTGTTTGAAGGGGATTCAGTTCACTGCAGGTCAGCTTTGCAAAATAAAAGTCAACTTCAGCTTTGGTTTCTTATTCATGAGGCTTCTCTGTGGTCGATAATTCCAGATATCCAGGTGGTTATCCACACGATCCACCCTCCCTTTTCGGACGTGGAGGGGAGGCTACAGAAGCCCTCAGTGTGCATGCGCGGACTTCATATTTGCCCCTGTCCCTCCTGGGACTTTATGGTGGTGGAGACAGGTGGTGTCAGAGCTTGGACGCAGCGTGGGTGAGGATGATGAAGAGGAGATGAGGAGAAATCTCATTCCCCTCCTGCTGCTGCACTGCTTGGATGTCTTCTAGAAGACACCAGGCTGGAATTGAGCTGTAGAGCTGAAACTATTCATCGATGAATCGACTCTAGCCGATTGTGAAAATCATTCAATTACAACTTTCCTGAATCAAATCTTCAAAGGGGCAGTGTGTAAGATTTGGTGACATCTACTGGTGAAGTTGCATGTTGTGTCCATCACATCACCTCACCTCACCCTCACCCTTGCGAGCATGTAGGAGAACCTATGGTAGATTTCACTTGTCATTAAAGCTCAAAAGATGTTTAGTACGTTCACTCTGGGGCTACTGTAAAAACATGGTGGCGAGGGTGGACTCGCTCCTCGTGTAAATGTACTCATTTGGGCTCATTTAAGGGTAATGGGGAAAAAATGGTGTTTATAAATTCATGACCATGTCAGTAAATGTAATGTTTTTGGAAGTGGCGAAAACGACCGAAATCGTACACACTGCACCTTCCAATCAGGAATTGCGCAGCGACCTCGAGTCCTGCAAAAGTGAATCTCGTGCAGGTAAATGTGTGGTGTGCGCTGCGCGAGTTGTTTGTGCTCGTGGCTGCAGTGTTGCTGGCGGTAATGAACAGTTGTGGATGAGGCGGCGGGGCCGTGCAGCATCGATCGCACACTCTCACACAGACGGCTGATGGAAATTGGTCCTGGTGGGGAAGAGGGAAGGAGGCGCACACATGCCTGCACCTTCTGTGGACACATATGGGAGGCAGGGATCGGCACACACACACACACACACACACACACACACACATATATATATATATATATACATGCATGTGTGTGTATATCGATGGGTGCTCACTGGACCGAGCGTGATCTTCTTATTGGCGGCGGTATGGAGCGAGACCCCCTCTCCCCCTCCCCGGTGCTGCAGAAATGGGCTTGGATCTCTTCCATCTCCCCTCAGCTGGTGCTGGAGAGGAGAGGAGCCCCCACACGTACACGGTGTCGGAGCAGGCGGTGGAGTTTCCTCCTCCTGCCTCATTACCACATGAATGGTTGCCATGTTTGCCGTATACTGTATTGCTATTGTTTGGCAAGTCACTCAACGTCGCTGGCTCGGACACGGTGGTCTAGCCGATGCCAAGAGGGGGCGGGGTTCCCACGTCCGATAGAGATACTTACATTTTGTGATAATAACTCGTACTTCGACCAAGCGGCAACCTCTGATGGCTGATGGATGAGGCACCTGCAGTTCACAGGGTGGCCACTAGAGGCTTGCTCCTAAACCCAGCCCATCCCCAAAGACTCCCATGTAAAAAAAAAAAAGGTCAACTTTAGAGGTGAATTAAATGTGTTTAAAGTCTGGTGCATGTTCTACTGAGGGTCTATAATTAAGGGGCGTGGCCTCATGAGTGACACCTGAGTTGGCCTGCTGTGACAGCACCATGGGCCCACCCCCCCAAGTAGGAGAAGTTAGGCATTAGCACTAGGACACTAGGTCCATCTTTATATACAGTCTATGGGCGTGACACATATGTTGAGGTGTAGGCAACTGAGGCAGTGATGACAGAGCCGAAGGGTTTCATCAGCCTGTCTATACTAAACACACACACACACACACACACACACACACACACACACACACACACACACACACACACACACACACACACATACACACACACACAAGTTGCCGCCAGTGCTGAGATAAAAATACAGAAGGACGGGGAACAAGGAATGTGAAATACAGGGGACACATGAGAGAAAGGAAGAATAAGCCAAAGGCAGGTCAGAGAAAATGAGAGTGTGGAGGTGTTGGCTGAAGAGTGAGAGAGTGTGCATGTGTGTGTGTGTGCGCACGCGCGTGTGCATGTGTATGTGTGTGCAGTAATGTGTTGGCTGAAGAGTGTGTGTACTTTCAATGCAACACAAATCTGTTAGTATTGTAAATGTGTACGTGTGAGGAATGCACAGTATTTGGTCCAGTTTTACCAACTTCTTTTTCTATCGCTCACTATTTGGCAGGTGACATCTCCTTTTGCGGCAAAGTGTAATTATACAGGTGGGGGGAACCTGAGGGGATGACAACTGTATTATAACAAGAAGGATGATCCTGTTTGGGCCATTAACACATTTTGAAAAGTGCAATTCAACTTTTTTTGTGTTAAATGCCATCAGTCCTACTCAGCCCCATCAGCCCTTTGGAAAAACTACACCCCCATGTCGCATGAGTGTAAAAAAAAAAAAAGAATTCTGAAATTAAATTAGATTAAATCAAATTGAATAAAAATGATATTTTACTATATAATATTACGAATAATTAAATACATAAAATGATTATCTCATAAATAATATAATAATACAACAAATTGAATCAATTAAATATCAAAATTGAAATGAAAAAGATACTAAATTACTGAAGAAAATTTGAGGAATACAAAAAAAAAAAAAGTGTGCTCTGTTTGACTACTGATGCACACTGAATGGAGGAGACAGCACGGGGAGGACAGCTCTGTTGACATGAAGGACATCATGTGTGACTTGCTCGCCTCTGCTCAGTGCCTCCGTGGTGTAACATCTCTCTGGCTCGTTGTGAGGACTCAGCGCTGCCGTCCACAAAGTTGTTCCCATCCATGCAGACAGCCAGACTCTGCAATGCAGTCCTCTGTCTCTCTCTCTCTCTCTCACATTAAGAAGTTCTATTTTAAACTTTACACTGCGCACCCATCAGTCAGCCTCTCGCGCAGACGAGCAGATCCTCAGCTACCACCGTCGGGAGTTCTGCAAGAGGAAAGTGTCCCGCAGTTTTTTCGCGCCGCCACGCTTAGGAAGACGCCCACAATCAAAACCAACGGCACGACCACGCACCCTCGCATCAGCAGCGACCATTGGACTGTCTGCAGACTTGGCAGTCTCTTGCTGGTCCAGTGGAGGGAGACCAGACGGTCCTCCAACCAACCGTGGCCCCTGCCAGACCCCACCCACTCGCCACGGACCCCGGCCTCCTCGCCTCCTCGGACCCCGTGCTCTCCGGTGCAGGTGACGGCACAGGGACAATGGGATGATATCACTGATCTGCCCCTTGCTGCTCGCCTGTGTGCTGCACGGTAACTGGCGGTTGGTGCATTGTGAAGTTTGCGAGCGAGAGAGCGAGGGAGTGAGGAAGACGAGGGTACAAAGCGCGAGGAAGATGCAAGAAAGCAACTCATTTGTAAACATGTATGTTCATATTCAAACTCAGTCAAAGTCTTTCTGGCTATAGGCTGGATGTGTGTGGGCGGGACTGTGCAAACTGTGCTGCCTTTTAATTACAGCACAGCTCTGTCTGGTAGCGCCTCGCACTAAACACACACACACACACACACACACACACGTACACACACACACACACACACGACGCACCTGCCATGAGCCAGATTGGATTTACACTGCATCAATAATTCACCCTCACCCGACACGTCCCTGAACACACACAAACACACAGTCGGCACATGTTGTCTTAGAGCGAGCGACGGTGTTTAAAGGTGGAGAATGGTCACAGAAGAGAGGGAACAGAAAACAAGCCGAGCTCATGTTACCAGGCCGAAGTGACTCATCGATTTTTTATTTCTTTCAGTTGATGTGACTCATTCGACGATTTCTCTGAATCCTGTCGTCAATACGGATTTGGAAAATATGTCACGTCAGCGTGTGGACTTAAATCTGATACAACCTCCAGGGCTGGCAGATGAGTCCAGTGTAGAAGAGGGAGAGCCTGCAGTTCACAGGATGGCCACTTGTAGCGCAAATCCCACCTTCGCTGCAATGGAACCTTCTTATGCAGCTTCATCCAATCTAATTTTTTTCTGCAATAATTTTCTGCCATAGGAAATTAATTGGGGACTTTATGCAAAGCCAGCAAATTTCTGCAAATCAGTCTCCTTATGCTAGCTTCTGCAACGGGCAACTTTAGCTCTTGGAGCTTTAGCTTTTGCAATTTAGCATTTTTGCAAAACTAGTTTTTCTGTGCCACATTGAGACCATTTACAACCTCAACTGCTCTCTGCAATAGAAGATAATTGTGCAGACTATGACTATTTTCCGCACTGTCAGCATTCACACTGCACTTTCCCCAGGAAATGGATATTCTAGTTACGCTGTGATGTCAACGTATAATCTTTCAATGTACGTGGAATAGACAAGTATCATACTTTATGTACAATAATCCTACGTAATCCCATGTTACGCTGACATCCCGTTTGCCAAGAAACTATGGGCCCAGCAGCTCTAACTGAGCGAGCCTCTGCAGTTACAGCGTGTCAAGGTGATGTGATGCGATGCAAGCCCCACCCACAACATCCATACACATCCCATCGCATCTTAAATGGCGCCAGGATTAACATGTAATGGATTCCAATGCACCGGCGTTCGACCACCGCTGGTATTTACAGGGGAGAAGCCGGTGTATTGATCAAATGAGCCATTAGCACTTTCAACTGGTCCTTTTATTGGAAACACTTAAAGAATGTTTTCAGAGAATGGATCCACATGATAATGCACTCGCAGTGTCCAAAAGCCATTAGACTGATGACTATGTGAAAAGCATCGGAGATGCAAACATAAACAGGAACGGCCGACCTTGCGGGGTAATATCCTCTGCCGGAATATTTCCTTGGTAATTTATTCGAGCTGGGATGTCGAGCACAGGAGGGGGGCGGGAATTTTGAGAAGTGTGTAACAATTGAGCTTTTCTTCTCCCGGAATCTGCATAATTATTGAGGTTAATTCAACTCGCGGCCTGGGCGCCATTGTCTTTGAATGTGGCTGCTTCTGCTCGGATGAATAAATTAGTGACAGAGTGAAAGTGACTGACGGGCTGAAGCCGAACTGGCAGAGACGACACGGTGGTTAAGCGGACGCTGCAGGGGAAAGACCCACGATTCCAGGTATCACACACACGGCCGCTTCCTCCACATGAGTCCTGTGTTTCCTTTGACATGTTCCTGAAAAGCAAGACTCAACACGACCACACGTGTGTCAATACACATGTAACGCGCTCCTCAGGGAGGTGGTGCGACAACATGGGACAGATGTTCAATCGGAGCTGAGAGATTGAATTTGCTTTGCAGGGAAATGATCATCCGAGAGGCTGTAAAGCATCTTTTCAACTTGCAACTTGTTTTATTTCATTCAATCAAATCTGACTGGAAGGCAAAGAAATAAAAATCTTTCAAATAAAATAAAAATGTCAAGACTGCTGCCTGTTTCATTTCCTCCTCAATACAAATGGAATATTTACATGAAGTGAGAGGTTGTGTGTAATTATTCACTCGTCTCTGCCTGGAAATGCCAAATAAATGCCTTAAAACAACTGGGAGGCGGGGCTTAGATGAGCCTAGATAATATAGAGACACATAAACAAACATACACAAGATATTGAGCAGCTATGCCAGCAGGAGGTGCAGTGCATTGACACCTAGCCTCCTTGCGAGCATGTCTACCCCTTATACTGCCTGGTTGACACCTCCCCTCAGACGTGCAGCAAATTGTCTTCCCCAGTGGCCACTCGTGGTACTGCAACAAACATAAATCCCCATGCACCAAATGATCGACTCCGCATATTGGCCCGGCAAATCCAGTTTAAAACACTAGGCGGCATTTTTAGCCATGTTCGATGCATAAATTGATATTGGTGGCACGTTGGGGTGATCAAATGGAAGTGATAAATAAAAAATATGAACCCTGAAAGTGGATTGCTGCTTATTCAGATGTGGAAAACAAACAGCTGCTGCATGGCTGTGTTCCACTGGGTTTGAGATTCAATAGATGTTTCACCATTCAAGTTGAATTGTTTGTTAACAAGTGTAGTGTAGCTCGGCTCTCACCTGGAGGCAGCGGCTTCGTCTCCGCAGCCTCACAAACGACTGCAGCAGCTCTATCAAGCCGTTGCACAAGCAAGAAATCTAATTACACAATTGGTTTATACACCCACAGCTGCCTCCCTGTTTCCCTCGGTGACATCCTTCATCTGGACGCAGGCACTGATTCAATGTGCTTTATCGCATTGGTTCTCAACTGGTCTGGGTTCGGGACCCACCATCACCCCTTATAGATGAGCCGCGACCCAAATTGAGGAAAACTTCGGTGTCGGTGTTATACTGGTGTTTCACCTTGGTCAGTTAGCATATGAACAGAATGCATTAAAAAATCCCCTTCAAAATAAAAGTACAGTATATTTAGACTTAACTTCTCTTTCTCAGTCAAAGGCCCGTGACCATCTGAAAATGGTCCCAGTTGAGAATCCCTGATGTCAAGGAGCTCTTCGTCTAAAACTGCCACCTACTGTTAAGCAGTGTGAATGGACGGCACTCCAAATCCCCTTCAAAATAAAAGCAGAGTTTTTTTTTCTTAACTTTTTTTTCCCCCCAGTCAAAGGCCCAAGACCCACTGAAAACAGGTCCCACTTTTGGGTCGCGACCCACCAGTTGAGAATCACTGCTTTAACAGTGTCCTCGTCCGGACTCTTGACATGACAGATGCGTGTCCTTGACTTGACCGGCCGGAGACATGGAGGAGCTCTGGTGAAGTGCTGCCTGTCTGCAGCAGCAGGTCCTCCTGCAGGCCTGGAATCAAGTCCATGAAGGGGGTGACTGACCAAGCGGCAACTTCTCAAGGTCCCTCTCTGCTTGAGTGCTCAATTAGAAACTAAGAGTCTGGCTGACAGGCTCTCAGTCAGTCAGTCGAGTGGCTGCGGTGCTGGTTCAGCTCCGTTTCCATTGCGTTTCTAAGGGATACAGTAAGAGGACAAGGCCCTCCCCCCCCCCGCCCCCCGAGAGCGGCCGTCTCCGAACAAGCCGAGACCTCTTTGTCAACAAAGCACAGGACGAGACAGGTGATGGAAACAAGGAGGAAGCTAATCATTTCACCTCAGGGCTGGAAAGAATTTTGAGGTGCACAAATATTTAAATTCCGGGTTTCCTGCCTGTTGTGAAGTGTAGCTGCTGACACGCTCATTCGATGTCACAGTAATCTCCAGCATTCACGTACGTATAAAGACTCCCAGGCCCTGGCTGAAAAGCCTGGATCAGCACTTTATAGCGCGTTTCCTCTCTCTCTATGCAGTGATCACAATGCCAGTTAAAGCTGCCCACTCCCTTTTCCATGCAGTGTGTGCTCATTGTGGAGTGGCAAGTCAAAAAGCACCCCCCACACACACACGCGCACACACACACACACACACACACACACACACACCACACACACACACACACACACACACACACACACACACACAGTGGTAGGCATCCTGATACCCGGTGAGCCTTTCACATGGAAAGCAGTTGCGTATTGTGCAGCCTATAATACAGCATCTGCTTTATGGCATGGAAATGCATTGTCACGGAGGGGTGGAGAAAGAGCCATTGACCAAACATGGTGGTGGTGAAACACCCTATGTGCATCTCTTGAGTCAAGGGAATGCAAAAACTTTCCGCAGCGGAACTTATAGTCGATACGCCGAGGTCTCCGATGGGGCCTTGTATCCGGAGTGAATGCGGCAGCGTGGTGCTGCAGTGAGCGCTGGAGCTGGCCCAGGTGGGAATGAGACACTGTGCAGACGGAGACAGGAGACGCCCCGCCCCCCCTTCACCCCGATCCCTCCATTAAACATTTAGAGTAGCACTCCTGCACTCCCTCACTCAGTGAAGTGGTGCCACTACAGTACGTGGATGTATGAGGGGAAATGTCACTGATGTGTTCGTTTATGCCAAAATACATCCACAGTGCTGTGTCAAACTCGTGGCCCCCGAGATCATGTCATGTGGCCCGCCACAGGTTAAAGACATATGATTGTCTAAAAATAAAAGTCTAAAGCAGACATTGAATATATTCAGTGTGCTTACAGGTGTAACGTGTATGGGAATGCATATACAATATTGGTATCTTCAATGAAACGATCTTTATCATCCCGTACAACGGGGAAACTACGTTATACAAATGACCGATGAATAAATAATCAATTATGAGGACTGTTATTTCGCGTAAGTGGTAATCACATTAAGTACCACAATTAAAACCGGCCCCTAAAAGGTACGATGTGTAAGATTTGGTGACCTCTAGAGGTGAAGTTGCATGTTGTAGCTAACACCTCATCCTCATCCGTCTGAACATAAAGGAGAACCTATGGTCGACTTCAGCTGTTATTAAAACCCAGAAAATGTTTAATGCGTCCACTTTTACTACTGTAAAAACATGACGGCCTCCGTAGAGAGGAACCCCCCTCCTCATGCAAATATACATTAATGGGCTCACTTTAGGCTAATGGGGGGGAAATAAAACATTTACACGATTGTAAATTCATGAAAATGTCAATATGTAAAAGTTTTGAAATATTTTTAGATGTGACAAAAATGACCAAAATCGTGCACACCATAATGCTGATGTGGCCCTCGCTGAAAATGAGTTTGACACCCCTGCTATAAATCATCCTTTTTACTTTTTAGCTGAGAGAGTTATTTAAATGAGCCCACGTGGCTTAAAAGAGGAAGTGGTCCTGTGTTGTATTCAATCAACGCTGTCATAGTAACAGTCAGAATGATCATAGGATTCCATGTTTGAGGCTTACAGAGGAGGACCATTCATGTGTGACTGTCCCGACTTCAAAACAGCTAATAAGCCGAGTGATACTGCAACAATGGAATAAAGCCTTTCCCTCATGAGGCCTGGGTGATCTAACAATACAGTGACATAACAGTGTTTACTGGATACACTCGCTCTTCTGAGGACCAACCCACCAAGGAGCAACCTCCAGGGAGTCCAATAAGGAAGTGGAAAAACCTGCAGTTCACAGGGTGCCCACTTGGGGCTGTCAATCCCCATTGACTCCCACGTTAAAATGGTGGGAAAGTTGAAGAAAACATGTTTAAAAGTCTGGTACAAACTTCTACTGAAATTGTGCATGATTAAGGGGCGTGGCCTCTTGAGTGTCGACCTTTAGTGGATGCCGTGACTGCACCAAGGCCCAACCCCTGCTCTACCTGTGCTCCGCCTCTATGAGCGTTTTGGGATGAAACGATGAAACAAGACCCGCCCATTATGAGCCTCATGAGCACTCTGCAGGAACCTATGGGTGAAGTCACTGACACTACAGTCTATGGTACAGACAGGGATTAGGA
Source organism: Chascanopsetta lugubris (assembly GCA_016785325.1). Taxonomy (NCBI): domain Eukaryota; kingdom Metazoa; phylum Chordata; class Actinopteri; order Pleuronectiformes; family Bothidae; genus Chascanopsetta; species Chascanopsetta lugubris. The sequence continues at coordinate 80,009 of JAFBJT010115355.1, forward strand.
TAAACTGAAAAATATATACATGTTCATTTCTCTAAAAAACCTGATGAGGCAATTTACTAGATTTTCAAAATAAGACATTTTTGCCAGATCACTCCCTTCTTAACAGTCTTTTGGAGTAAATTGTTGTTTAAGTGACAAGAAATTGTCATATATGGAGGGAGAATAGATATATAAACACAAATTAACCCTCCAATTGACATGTGAAAATTACCAAAACTTAAATTTCTACATTCACATGACATCCAATCCCTCCAATTCAAACTGGCAGCTGAAACAACACGTTCAGTCTAATATAAGACGCCAAGTTATTCATGCTAACACGGAATATTAATGCTCCGAAAACACTGCTTTCCTGCCCCATTACCATATCAAGCACATGCCGCAGAGTCGGCTAATTTTAGCATTACAAAAACACACAGATATGTCGAGGTTGCTCCAGTTTGCATTCACCCGGGCCTCTGCAGTGAATGACGGGAGGTTAAGCATGCGATTGTCCAGTGTTATGTAAAAGAGCCACTTTTAAACCATTTTACCATGTCCGACGTGAAAGGAGAGGTGGCGCGTCAATCAAACTCGAGTGCGACGACGGGCGGCCCTGGGTGGTTCCCACTAAGGCCACCTACTCCATTATCCTTCAGCGCCGCACAATATGAGTCAGAGACATAGAAAAGCTTGAAAATGGGCCCCATCATAGCGATGCATTGGGTCAGTGGTTGGTTTTGAACAAGGCTGTCAAGGACACAATCCCGCCGCCGCTGCCAAAACGCAGCCTCCACTCCGAAACATAAAATCCTATTTCAAGCTGAATCACAACTTTCCATAAACGGAGAGGGTGAGACCAATCCAGGGGCTTTTGTTGTGAAGGCCAGAGGAAGCGACTCGGCTCCGGCTCTGGCTGCAACACGAGGCACGACTCGGGGACAATGGAGTCCCGTGAGAGAGGCAAGAAGAGACGACGAGCGTTCATAACTTTTAAAGAACTTTTGTGGTGAAACAGTGAAGAAGCGGGTGGTGTGACGGTACCAGGGGTAAGGTCACTGATTCCTTGGAGGACTAAGGGAGGGATATGTCCTCAGGGAGGTGCACCGTTCCAGACTGGGCACCATCCATGGTGACCGTCTCTCACCCCGTCCTGACCCCATCATCTCTCCACCACCTCTGTCTCAACACCTGACCCTCTGCTGTGAGTCACAGTAGCCACTTTCCCACTGCAGGAACTTTAATCATTTACCCAGGATTTTGGCTTTTCCTGGAAAAAGTAGCCAGTAGGAGGGCAAGACTTAATGGGCAGGATGTACTTCTATGTACTTCCAATCGTAATAAAGCAAGTATGGCTGCAAACATGTTTATTTCATTTCTACAAGTTTCACTTCATTTGGAAAATGGAGCAAAAGAAGGGAAGAGGTGGATGGACGACGAGGCCCAGGCTCTTTTGAGCGGATTTGCTGAGTCAGCAACTCAAAACAACCGAGTCATTTAGCTAACAAGCTATTAGCGTCAACCATCTTGCCGTATGGTGTCGCACTAATTATGCTGCGGGCTCGTCGGTGACCATTTATGGAGTCATTGTGCTTTTTAGAGCCTTTAGCTTCCTCTTCTTACCGCCACCTACCGGACTTGAGGTGTAGTGCAGTTTCTTTTACCAACCAATCAGCCTGATGTGAATAAATGCTCCGGAGCTTAAATAAACAGGAAAATAAATAAATAGATGAATGAATAGATAAATAAATAGATGAATAAATAGATAAATAAATAGATAAATGCATAGAAAAATAAATACATGGATGAATAAATAAATAGATAGATAAAAATCAATCAATCAATCAATGAATACATTCCTGGTAAAAACTGTTTTGGGTAATGTTCTTAATCCCTTCTTCCTTCCACCACCTCTGCGTAAACACCTGATCAATAGCAACCCCCTGTTGTGACTTCTCCTCCTCTCAAAGTGACTCCTTAAAGAGCCATTAAAGCTCAACGACCACAGTAAACATGTTCTCTCACTTCAACAAAAGAGAAAGTGAAAAGCTAACTCCGAAATCCAGAGCGTACGTCCAGCCCACGCCTTAAAGTTAAAAGAAAAGGGGGGGGGGGGTGAAGATACTTATGTGGGATTTGTTTTATTGTGAAAGATTAGAGGACGTGGGGGCCTGAAGGCGAACGTCTCTAATCTCTGAAGTTTGGGTCTAATTTGACTTCAAAGTGCAACGATACGGACGAGAGTCTGCATGAAATCAGTTTGTTTTAATCACTATCTCACTCAAACACACCGCAGTGATACTCACCACGTCCAAAGCTCAAGACGACCAGGCTAGACTCCAGTTTAAAGGAGTGAGTGACATCACCTCTGTATGGATTTCATCATCATAGGTAGTCAGCCCCACCCCCTCGCCACAGATTACGATGGGAGTGGAGTTATCGCTCTCTCCCAGGGTTTGGGGTTCTGGGTGCAGGGTTAAGTTAATCCTGGGGAGTTTGACTCGGGACGCCGGAGGCTTAATTAGACTTCCTTCACTGCTGGTGACCGTGGAGAATCCAATCAGTCCGACCTCCGTGTAGCTCCTTTATTCTGCTCTGACTAGACACTGTGTCTGAGGACGATGTCGACGTTTAAAGGCAGCTCTGGAAAGAGTGGAATCTATCAAGTCACGGAGTTTACACAATTGTAATGAATCTGCCTTAGGCATTGGAGTATTAGATATGGTTGAGAGATATGAATAGATCATAATGTAATATACAATAACATGTGTATATATATTATATATATATATATATATATATATATATATATATGTAAATATGTAAGTGTCAGGATGATGATATGTAGGAAAACCTGGCAAATGTGCAGTTTAAAGATGATCAAATACAGTGGCCCGGAAGGGCAAATGACAGAAACAAAAACACAACTCAAAAAAAAAACTTGAAAAAATACATTAAATGAAAAAAGCAAAACACAATTTAAAAAAGAAACAAAACCAAAGGAAAACCCAACAAAATGCAAAAAATGAAGCACAACAAAAGGCAAAACATAAACATAAAAAGCAAAACAAGTAGAAAACAAAATGCAACAGAGATATAAAAGGAAAAAAATTGTGTACCACAAAAGCAAAACCCCAAAAACGTATCAACATACCACATAATAATACATCAATATCTGAAATACCGTACTCTCTAATATAGGTATCCACATCAGCCCCCCCCTCCACACTTGATAATAGATTCTCAAGTTGCTGCCCGGTCCAGACTCATGGGGAGCAAAGGTCATATTTATATATATATATATATGAGTGATATGGAGAGAGTGGGTCAGAGAGAGGAAGGAATAATAAGAGGAGGAGAGAGAGGCAGAGAGAGAGAGAGAGAGAGAGAGAGAGAGAGAGAGAGAGAGAGAGAGAGAGAGAGAGAGAGAGACTGCAGGCTAAGACATAGATTGAGAGAGACAGTGGAGCGAGATCAGTTCATAATCTGCTCTCAGGGCAGAGACTATACTCCCTTATCTAAATCACAAGGCTCCCAGCTCAGATTATAAAACAGGTTTAATAATTCCATAAATGCAGAGCGTTATCATGATGTCAGCCGCCACCTACGGAAATGAATCCACCATTTTTAATCTGGGTCTCTCGAGAAATAAAAGGAGCAGCAAGTAGAATATAGTCACACCTAGTGGTGATGTATGATATTACAGCTGAATAACCCTCAATTCCAGAAAATCTATGGAAGCCTTCTGTTATCACTATAACATGGTGGTGCAACATGGCAGCCCACAGAAAGAGGACCCTCTTCTGATGTGGATTCATCCTATTATTGAAACAACAACTGACACATGATGATTAACATATTGGTGATTAAACACACTAAAAACATCATTAACAATGGTACAATTAGTATTATCTATTCAGTTTCTGTCATTGTGAGTGGAAATAATTCCACAACATATTGGCCCTTTAAAATGCAAAAGCACGCCCCCCGGCCCTGTATTTAAAGATTCTATATGAGACTATTAGTGCATTTTCATCATTGTGTATTTTCATTTTCTGTAAATGATGTTGAGGGTCTGGGAATCAATGAATTCACTTTACATTATATATTTTACATACATATATAAAACAATGTTCCGTACAGACCCTTTATAACAGGTACTAGCTTTAAACTGGTGTTCAGTACTGTACATTGACAACTCCCTCTTTGATTCGACGAAATCCCTGTTTCATGAAGATGAAACTGAACCTCCAACATACTTTAAAATGTCAACTACATTCACTTCAAAAACAAGGAACTGTATGAATTCCACCTCATATATGACCAATGAATGAAAGTCTCTGTGGGGGCGTACCCGCCCTGTCACACCGTAACCCCCCGTGAGTGAAACGTCCACCATGGCTCCCGCTCATGGGGAGATGTGGTCATTGTCCCTTTCTGCCCCGTGAGGCTCAAAAACCAGCCAACCCTGAAGACCCGGGGCATTGGGTCTGCTGCAGACCCGCCTTTTCATCCTCTGCCAGCACAACGGCAACTAAAACCAATATAAGGACGGCCATTCATGCCCGGATTCAAACATACACAATGGTCCAATTGTGGGTTAAGATATACAGAGAGTGCAGCATATGGAGGAGACCATTTCTGTAAGAGTCCAATAACTTAAAGATTATTGCTTCTGAGAGACTTCGCATCAACACTGCAGGGTCTTGGCTGTGAACCATCATGGCCGCCTGACAAGGACTCATTGATATTTCCACATGGACCGAGTGCAGCGCCGCGAAGAAGGCCCCAGTGTCGGGGCCCAGACAGCTCCGAGCCACAGCAGACATTTGATTGGGTTATCAGAGCAGCCGGCCTCAGAGGAGAATCTCAATGAATGAAGCTGCCATTTGTCTGTTGTCCCTGCTCACAGAAAGACAGACAGACAGACAGACAGACAGGAAGGCAGGCAGGCAGGCAGGCAGACAGACAGACAGACAGGAAGGCAGGCAGGCAGGCAGGCAGGCCCGGCTCACACTCAGCAAGGAATTATCTATGTGACAATTACATTCCTGCAGCTGCTAAAGACGCCTGGTGCTGGGAGACCGGCACAGGACTGACCACAGGGGGATTACTGCTGTCCAGACCCTAAGGTTGTCTTTTATTAATGAACAAAGCAATTCAAAAATATATCTGTCTTTGTGGCAAAGGACATTTAAAAAAATGATAATAACAAACAACTTTAATTGAAAATGTAGCTATGTTGGCTCCACTGCCACCATACCCCCTGCTCTGCTTTCACCATGCAGTAACCTCCGAGGCAGACAGATGAGTCCAATACAGAAGGGGAAAAACGTGCAGTTCACAGAGTGGCCACTGGAGGCTGTCAATCCCCAGAGACTGCCATGTGAAAATGGTTAGAGGTGAATTATACATGTTTAAAGCCTGTGCATAATTAAGGGGTGTGGCCTCTTGTGTGACATCTGGGCTGACCTTCTTTGGATGCTGCAACAGCAGCATGAACCCACCGCAGCTCTACCTGTGCTCCGCCTCTTTGCCCGTTTTTGGATGAATCAGGGAAGTAGGAGGAGTTAGGCATCGGCAAGATGGCTGACAAGTGAACCGCCCACTACAAGCTGCAAAAGCTCAAGGAAGCTACTGCCATCTTTATTTACAGTCTACGCATCATTACCTGATTGGCTGGACTATCGCACAAGAACAGCCAATCAGAGCTCAAGCCTTAGCGTCAGCAATATTTGTACTTTCTGCATGAATCAGCAAAAGCGATTAATCATTTTTGGAGCTACTGGCAATTTAATTCTGCTATTTAAATCTAATGGGATACGTATGTATTGTGCTAAAACTAATAACTATTTTCATTATCGATGAATATGTTTGTAATGTATGTTCATTTCTACATATTCTAAATAGTCAAAACAACGAATTTGTGTGATTATGAATGGAAAGCAGAAAACCCCCACATTTCAGAAAATGCAACTAACAACACTATCACATTGTCTATGACTGGAAGTATTTGATTGGACCCTGTTGTCACATGATGTCTGGACATCTCATCTGATTGGTGCAAAGGAAGGTAAAAGGGATTTGATAGTGGCACCAAATTTTATGATTCTAATGGTTTACTGACCTCAATCTCTGAAGCCCGGACGCAGATTATCTGGGGTGTAGATTATGTTTTTTTACACAACACGTGTCCCTGCCACAATAACACACACACACACACACACACACACACACACACACACACACACACACACACACACACACACACACACACACACACACACACACACACACACAGCTGTCTGTTCTATTTTTTGGGTGCTTCAGATACCTCACACGCACGTTTCTCATTCCGATGAATGAGGAGGAATCTCAGATCCACACTTGAATTTGTTTACCATCCCATTCCTTTGTGGTCACCCCCCACCCCCCGGCTGCCTCGTCCCCCCTGGTGGGGAGTTTTTTCCCAGGATTCCTGCGGCTGTGTTCGGGGGGTTTACGGGATGAAAAAAGAGGAAAAGAAAAGCCCATTGGTCTCAGCGCCACAGTAACGCCATCCAGCGCCAAGCTGTCATCCCACTTGGATTAAGGGCCCTTCACTGGTGGCTGCTGTGCTGCTAACATGGTGTCTTACCCCTCAGCCTGGGTGAGGGAGGGGCGGTAAGGGCATTAAAGGGCCTGGCCTAAATAAGACCTTGAGGTCAACAAACCTCCTGAACCATGGCAAAGCCACTTTGTGTTTCCATGTCAACTTTATTCATGAGCTGACAGCCGAGTGTCCCCCGTCTTTCCTGTCGGTTCTGCCTCCGTTGCATCACTGACTGAGGCAACAGAGATAATCTACGTCGTGCTTAAATCTCCGCAGACCCCCACGTTGACAAGTTTATGGGATGTTACATTCATCAGCCCGCTGGTGAGAGTGTGCAGGCTTGTGGCGGTATCACTTGGCAGCGGTAGGTCTTTGCAGATCAACACGGTAAGAGAGTTACTGTGATGTATTTGACAAAACAAGTAGGCTGCACCACTGTGCCAATAAGAGTGGGATGGGGAGGTTTTCGTCAGCTCTATGCAAATAAGAGTAGGATGGAGGTTTGAAAATGGCATTCAAGTGCACCCTCCTTCAGTCTTGGCAAGTCTGTGCCAATGCCGGTGGAGCCACCTCCTGTTGTTTTCAAAAACAGGAAAGAGGAAGAGCTGGTTCCTGTCACCGGGACTACCTGCCCAATCACATTTGGCCGGACGAGGCCTGAGGTGTTTGCTAACAAGGAAGGCCTCTCCGGTGCTCTTGAGCAACAACAGAGGCTCCAACACCCGAGTTTCTATGTTTGCTGCCTTA
>JAFBJT010115355.1:92645-138620 GCA_016785325.1 Chascanopsetta lugubris
CGCACACACAGACACACACACACACACACACACACACACACACACACACACACACACACACACACACACACACACACACACTCACGTGTTTGTTATGAATGGAGGATCAATCAGCTCACCGTCTCCCTCCTCGTCGACCCGCGGCGCGTTCCTGTTGTTGTTGTGTTTTGTTGTTGTTGTTGTTGTTGTTGTTGTTGTGTGTGTCCTCCGTGGCTCCTCTGTGTGTTACAGTAGCGATGCTGTGGTTTATATCTCTGCCTCTGCGCCGTCAGCCTCCCGCACTCGTCTCCTCTCCCTCAGTCACTGGGCTTCTCCTCTCTCTCCTCTCTTCCCTCCAGTTCACACACATACACACACGCGCGCGCGCGTTCTCATAGTCACAGGCGGGGTCGCGCAGCAGCTCCCCAGGACGTGCGCACGCCCCTTTGCGCGCACTGCAGCGCCGCCGTCGATGCATGGTGGTGGGTTGGAGTAAGTCCAACTTCTCCATGACACATTCATATTAAAGGTGTGTGTATTCACTTTAAAGGTGCAGTGTGCAAGATTTCAAGTGCAATTATTCGAATCTATATAAACAGGAAAGGAATGGGGTAAGGATTGCATAGATTGTTTTTTCAGTAATATTAATACATTCAAACAAATAATAGTGAATACAAATAAGATACAATAAAGATAAAAAGCAACAAGAATATCGTAATAACACCAATCATAATCATAATCATAATCATAATCATAACCACAATCATAATCATAATCATAACCATAATAATCGCAATAACAACAACAACAACAACAATAATAATAATTATAACCACAATAGTAACCATAATGATGATGATAATGATGATAATGTTAATGATAATAATAATAATGGTGATAATAATGATACTAGTAATAACATCAACAACAAAATAATAATAATGATAATAATAACAATAGCAACAACAACAACAACAATACAGTTATAATGATAATGATAATAATAATAATAACAACAGCAAATCAAAAGATTATTACACATAACAGTAATAATGAGAAATACACATGCCAAGTGTGGGGTTGAAAATATAAAACGTCCCAAAAATCTGTGTTCCACATACAGACAGATGTTTGTGGAATCCTGCAGTATCCACACACATACATAATATTATGTTTAAAAAAATAAAAAAATAAAATGAAGCACGCAATTAAAGCAAAATATTCTCAAAATACACACAAATGCCCCTTTTACCCACTGCAGGCTCTCTACTACAGATGGACAACAGCTGGACGACTCTCTGGATGAAACAAGCCCAAAGTTGTCTTCATTTTTTATTTATTTCCAATGCCTTTCTGTGCTCTAACAGCAGGGAGAGGCTTTTTGATTTCAACGGCCACATTGTTATTATGGACAAAGCACTATATACAAGCACTATAACCACGGTCATGGCTGAAGTCATTCCAGGATTTAAAGGCTTAATAATAATAATAATAATAATGTGCATTTTCTCTAATGAGGCTGTGAAAGTAAAGTGAGGTGAAAACGAAACATCAAATCCATAAAGTGCAACTAGAATGTCACTTAGAGTTGAAACAGCCCGGCTTACAGTGCATGTAAGACACCATATTTAAAGGGGCAGTGCAGAATCCAGTAACAGCGACAAATGAAATGTCATATCCATAGAAGAATTACATATAATGACTGTTGAATGAGTCTTTATATATCTACATCTTCGAGGGCCCTCCACCATGTTTCTATGGTAACCAAGAATGGGCTCAAAGAGCTCCCATTACAATCTTACATTCTCTGAAGGCTGTTACAGTTTCTCCTTGATAGCTGTTTATTATGACATCAGCTGCAATATAGAACTTCACCACTGGATGCTGCTAAATAAAACTCCTCCTACTTCCTGGTTCATCCAAATAGGGGCAAATAGGCGGAGCACAGGTGGAGCCGGGGTGGGCCCAAGGTGCTGATGCAGCTTCCACTAGAACATGGCAGGTTGGCCCATGTGTTGAGAGGTCAGGCCCCTTAACAAAGCACAATGTAAAAACTTTACAAAACATTCATCCCCCCTACAGTTGTCATGGTAACACATCTGACTCATTGAGACTAAATACATAGTTTGTACCAGGCTTTAAACATGTTTACTTCACCTCCAAAGTTGATCACTTTAACATGGGAGTCTATGGGAGTTGACTCGCGATGGGAAACAGCCTCAAGTGGCCACCCTGTGAACTGCAATTTCTGTATTGGCAGTCATGTGACATCAAACAGTGAGCCTTTCCTCTTTAGTTCAGGCTGCCACCATCTCCCTTCCTCAGTGCATGTTTTACCCACACACACGCACACACACACACACACACACACACACACACACACGCACGCATTATCTCAGGCTTAGCCACGGTAGCCATCTGCAGCCGTGGCATCAAACACAGATAGCAAGTGATGCAGTTATTATGGGGGATAAGCCTGCATGGTTCTGGCACCAGGACAAGCTCTCTGATGTGGAGGCTGTGTGGCTGATGGAGATTAGCTAAAAATGAGGCTGTGGCACAGATATGGTGATAAATGGGTTTGTAATAATGAAGACAGTTCGGAGTAAGACGCCTTGAGACGCGCAACAAATTCCATTCGGAAAACCCTGTGATCCCTTTTTAACACCTCCTCCGCAGCAGCAGCATCCTCTCTCACTTACACATGTCCTGAGGTCTTTTCTTTCAAGAATGAGAAATGCTGACTCGTGGTCAAGGTCATCTCTCTGCAGTTACCCCCCCCCCCCCTTCATCATCAAATGAAGAAGAAGGGAGCAGGGAGATGTTGTAATTGTGCTGGCCTCTTGCTTCAGACTTCAGCCTCCAGATACGTCTGAATACTTCTTGAATCTCATTAAACCACTTAATTCCCCCCCCTCCCCCCCTCTTGCACATTATCTGCAGAAATACTCCAATGCGGTTTTTCACAAGTTCAGTGAAACGGCGCCGCGGAGGCTGAGTTAGACCGAGCGTCATCTCTGCCTCCAATTATTGTGCCCATTACCGCGGAGGATCCTGCTCGCTGACATGCACAAAAAAAGAAAACAACAACAACATGGTGGCTATTGTGCAGCAGAGACAGAGTCATGCTGGCCTGTTTTTATTCACTGACTCAGTTTTTTTTTTCTTTTTTCCTTTATATTATTTTCAGAGCAAAGAGAACAGATGCAGCACCGGCAAGCCAACCATGAAATGGCCTGGTTCCCATCGGAGGAGGTGGTGATTAAATCAGGCGGAATCAACACAGATCAGCAGGCCTGCAGTCAGAGTTTAGATCAGATCGCAGCAGCGTGAGGGAGAGAACGTAACATGCTCGTGAATATGTTCGCAATGTGACAGCATAGCTTGTAATGAGCCTCATGAACCAAAACATTATGTTGTCATCGTTATAGACTCAGAGTTTACTACTCGTTGTCACAATACAACGATACGATGTGTTTTAGAAAACAATAACAAACTCCAGCTTCAGTCAGGAATCCAGACTTTTATCGCAGGTTCAAACGCATACGTTGAATTGAATTGCTTTGCCCATGGACCACATTTGTAACTTAGATGTCTTTGCAGGACACTTGATTGATCTTTGTATTCAATAGCTTTAATATATGATCCTTTTATTTTGGTGGAGACCTCCTAAAGGTCATCAAAAGCCCAGAAAAGGCCACTCGTTCTCGTGGCCCCAATGCATTATGGGAGCGACGCTACTGAGCACTCTCTCCTACACTCCTGAATGGGTTGGACGAGCAGCCTGTCGCTCTCACCGCTACATGTCACTGAATATATACATACATATTATGTATATAATGTATATAATACATACTCAACTACCGGAGGCTCTGCTATGCTTTTATTTTGAAATTTAAACCTCATCGCATCATCTCCCGCTATCAGCCGCTCGCTCTCAAACTAATTGAGTGTTAATGAGGCTGGGTGTATTCACCGCGGCTGAACATGTGTGGTGTAATTGAGTGGCAGCCACCTCCAGGATAAACTGTTGTTACATGGCGCTAAATATGGGAAAAACATGGTGGTACTTGTTGAGCACCACCACCCCCCCCCCCCCCCCCCCCCCCACCCCCCCCCCCCCCCCCCCACCCCCACCCCTCAGGAGATGAGATTCTGCCAAGGTCTGTGGAGACAGATTCATATTCAGAGAGCGACGAGCGAGCGAGCGCAGGGTTTGGGCCAAAGGTGCTGAAGAGAATGTAATTACTGATGTGATCACTGTCGGGGGAGGAGTTTGCGAGTCAGATGAGTCCCACATCAGTGGGACCATGCAACACCTCTGTCTCGCTCTCCCCCTCTCTCTCCCTCTCTCTCTCTCTCTCTCTGTGCTGTGCGATCGCATTAGAGCGGCTTCATATTGAGTTTTAGCGCCTGATCATGTTTACACACAGGGGAGCCACACAGCCCGACACAGCGTTTATTTCAAATGTAGAGCAAATACACTAAATATACAGTGAACTCAGCACCTGTGCCTCATGTGACATGTTCGATCAACAGGAACCATGATCAGGTGCTTAAAGTTTTAAAGGTGCAGTATGTGGGATTTAGTGACATCTAGTGGGAAAGTTCCGCGGCACTTGGCAAATACGTTTTAAGTTTCACTCAAACCAAAGACTTACTTCAACGTAGAAAAAAAGTTAATGTATTTGTCTATTAAAGGTGCAGTATTTTTTTTAACACTCAAAACAACTTTGCTTCTACTCAGAAAAGTTATAGCACTTAAACTTGAATAAATATTCTCTATTAAAGGTGCCGTATGTAGGATTTAGTGACATCTACGGGTGGGGTCATATGAGGAAGTCAGCAAATACATTCAATGCTTTTAAGTTTCATTTAAACAAGCACTTACTTTAACTTATGAAGGTCAATATTTGTGTAATGTATTTGTCTATTAAAGGGGCAAAGGGGTGGGCTTAATATGAATAATTACTTTTGGACTTTTAAGATTAACCCATAACCAGCACTTGATTTTATTCATAAAAGGTAATATACTTTGTCTTCAATGTTTGTTTTTTTCTCTTAAGGTGCAGTATGTAGGATTTAACAGCATCTAGAGGTGAAGTTATATGTATATTTATGCTACACCCAGAAAATACAGTTAATGCTTTTAAGTGTTACTCAAAACAAGCATTTACTTTTACTTGCGTATTTGTCAAGTATTTCCCAATTAAAGGTGCAGCACGTAGGATTCAGAGATTAAGTTGCATGTTGCAGCTGAACACCACTTCCCTATTTTAGATTCAGCTATCAATAACGTTCAAATAGTGTTCAGCTTGTCCATTCCAGGCTACTGTAGTTTTGATCTTGTACTTGTATAGATCATTGTCACATTTGTCGTTGCTTTGTATTGCTGTTACATTCCAGATAAGACAACACACACTGATCTACACTGTGCATCGCTTCCTCCACCAACCACATTGTTGATGCTGTTTGTGTTGCTCTCTACGCTCTGCAGCCTCGGCTGTGTTTCCATGCGTGTAAGCAGTTGTCGGGCAGCTCTGCCGGTATAAGGAGTTTATGCTGGAGGGGAACAGTGATCCATCACCGAGCCGGGGCCCGTGGTTACCCAGGTGCCCGAGCGCAGCCTTGCACAGTCATCTCATCTCACCTTCCCTTCCCTTTCTTTGCTTTTATGATGGACAGCTGAGGGACAGGCCTTCGAAGGACCTCCCCCTGGAAAACACACGAACACAAACACAACAGCTCCAAATGTAGCATTGGAATTTGTCTCTAATCAAGCGAAGCACCTCGGAAATTGAGGTGAAGACAAGATAGTTGTTACCGACACGTTGTTTACTTCCTGAGACGATCCGCGGCGGCTCCCCCTCAGATCCCAATCAGCTCAACCTCATATAATTACAAAGACGAGACACAGCCACCAGTTCCAGTGATGGGTTTTAATTACATACGACGTCGAACAGTGGAATTACATGAATGTGGATAATAGCATCTGAGTCCACCCTTACCTCCAGGTCCCCTGGGACCAGTTACACAGTACCTGGCCGGGCGAGCAACAGCATCCGTCCTCCGTCTTTTGAAACAGAGCCATAACAAATCAATATGCACAAATGTCTTTTTTTAAGAACCTGTATGATCTAAATGAAGGGGAGAGAAAGACAGCACTTGAAGGTAGAGAGGGTGAATGGGGCCTTTGAGAGGAGGCATCAAAGGGAAAGAGGGCGAGATGAAGACAGAAATGTGCGTAGCCTGTGGGGATCCACAAAAACCATACAATCAAGCACAGCAGGATAAAACCGAAAAAAACTCAATACACTCGGAGGCTAAAACACATTAATGTACCTTCTCGCTCCATTTGAATGTACATATATATTCTTTTCATATATATATATATATATATATAATCAGTACTTTTCAATGTTACAGGTGGATTGAAAATGAATGTTGGAAAAGTCAAATATAACATGTGTTTACATGTGTGATACAGTGACGTTTGTAGTGGTACAAGAATTTTTGTTCAATGTGCAAATTATCATTGAGAAATTATTGACCTTGATTAGATCATTTACAGATATAAGGGTTCTTCTTTCATGTTTTAACACATAAGCAGCTCAGACACTTTACAATGACAAATTTTTTAAAATCAAACATACACGAACCTCCCATCCATGTGATTTCTTTACATAAAAGTACAGGTGTCTGAGGATGTATTTGGTTTTCAAGATAAAAATTCCTTACAAAAGGAAGTAGTTCAAAAGTGCTCACTTGGGATGAAACATTCTGATTTTTGAAGGAGCAGTTCAACATTTGTGCACTTACAGATGCAAGGATCAATACCATCTTATTTAAGTGCTGCTCAGAATAAAGTCAAGTTAGCCGCCCCATTGTGCCAAGCTACGCTATGCTATCCATTATCCATGACATTCGTCCTTCCAACAGTCCAAGCCAAATGTGCATATCTACGGACAACTACCGTAGTAACTACGGCTACTGATGTTGTCATCCAACTCTCATCGAAGAAGTCAAAATGCCTGAAAATGTTGAACTGCACCTTTAATCACACAAAATTAATTGTTTTGCTTGCAAGGCTGATCCATGGATGCATTAATAGATCAGGATCCTGTATCATGTGATCCCCATTCAAGTCTATGGGAGTTGTGCGCCTGCCACATGCGCCGAAAACGTCTGGATTATGTGGCCCATTGAGCATGGTCAGTAGCATTGCTCCCATAATGCATCGGGACAAAGAGAACAAGTGGTCGCCATTGAGAAGGAGATTTTTCTGGGCTTTTAGGCCACATTTTAGGCGTGTTTTGGTGATTCGTTGTTGCAGTACCATGAGTAGCCACTGGGAAAAATTGCTAGTCTAAAGGGAGGTGCTGTATCCCGTTATATTTGTACGTCCATAAGCTGATCTCTCCCCAGGAGATCCCCCCAAATCCACACTTGACACTTTAAAAGCAAAACACTGGCTAACAGGTGCTTGTTCTTTCCAAAACCCTGAAACACGCCAACCGTCAAAGTTTGAATGAGTGAGTGAATGAGTGAGTGCCGGTGATAGTGTTGGCATGTTGGACACATTAGTGCATTTAAGTTCTTCAAAGCTATGAGGAGTCAAGGGTCATTTAGAATGAAAGTACTAGTTTCAAAGTGAGGTAAAGGAGGCTTGTTTTGCATCTATGCCTTAAAGGAGTGAGCGGACAGACCGTTAAACATGTCCGCCCGCAGTCTGGCCCACTCGGACATCTTCTGGACTGAGCTCTTCTCCCTGGTGAGGATGCTGGTCACCTTCTTCAGCTTCTCCTCGTTCCTGTCCAGGTAGCGTTCGCCCTCTAAGAGCAGCAGGTTGAGTTTCTCCTGTCGGCTTTCGTCGAATGAAACGTCCTCACTCAAGTAGGGGTTGAAGCGGAAGTAGGTGTCTGGGGGGAGGAAGGCGTCGAGCATGGCGTGAACCTCTGGAGGAGGCGGGAGAGGAAGGGGTGAGAGTCAGGCCAGGGAAACAAAATCAAGAACGACATGCACGACTGACTGATTAATATGTACAAACATGAAAACAGTGTTACGTGTTCCAGAGTAAACGCCAAGGGGTGAACTGTGAGACTGGTTTGTCTGTTTTCGTTCGAGACCTTTCAAATCACAATATACAAACGCAAAACAACAGCTTGAGACAATTATGGGGTAGATACGGGGTGACTGAGATTTCTGTGGGTTCCCACAGTTGTTCAGCAGTTCAGAAGTTTGAATTCAAAATAACTCTGAGTGTATGATTCATTGTGTTGATGAATTGTTGTTGTTGTTGTTGTTGTCAAATTTTGCTATACAGCTGCAACAAGCAACTTTACAAAACTAAAACCATAGACTGTTTATAAAGATAGATGTAGCATCCGTGATGTCACCCATAGGTTGCTGTAGAGTGCTTATGAGGCTCCTAGTGGGCGGTTCACTCCTCCTACTTCCTGATTCATCCACACATGGGCAAAGAGGCGGCGCACAGGTAGAGCTGGGGTGGGCCCATGGTGCTGTTGTAACGTGCCAGGTCAGGCCCAGGTGTCACTCAAGACCCCTTCATTATGCATAACTTCAAACCTCGATGGAATAAAAATATGCGTTTTGCCACGGGAACAAGAGTGAGTGGTTGAGACCAAACTGTAGTTTGTACCAAGGTTTAATTCACCTCTAAACTTGACCATTGGGACTATATGGGGATGGAGCCTCAAGTGGCCACCCCCTCAAGTTTTTCCACTTCTGTATTGGACTCATCCGTCAGCCCCGAAGCTTACCACTTGACCAAAACCCACAAATTGTACCTTTGATAGCCAATATCAACAACGCACAAAATAACTACTGCCCTGTTCCGTCAATAGCGACACCTTCTGGAGAACCTAGTTTGTGGTCAGTCAAACATGACTAAGCAAGTTTGTGAGCAAGTTATAAAACTAGTTTTTTATAGACTTTTATATTTCGGGTACCCCTGTTGTTTCCCTCTCAGCACCACCAGAGTTGTCTTTCAATCTCGTTGTACATTGTGTATAATGACAATAAAGGCATTCTATTCTATTCTATTCTATTCTATTCTATTCTAGTTCTATAGCTGTCCTTGACATGCTTTGTTTAAGATCAGTATGTACGTTCATAACAACACAAGCTCCCCTGATACACCTGGGTCAACGATGGAGCCTGGGACAGAAGCTCCGAAAACATTCGTGCTAATCTGCTGTTTCTAAATAACAAAGTGTTTTGAAAGAGAAGGGCGGGGGGGGGGGGTTAATCCCAAACACAGGAGGAGCAGGCACGGGGAAGCATCTAGGTCACACACTGCACCAAAGCAGCGGAAACAGGGAGGAGACTACGCCAGATTTAGGCCCAGCAGAGGTGTCCATGTCCAGAGGTGATAAGGAGATGGGAGAGGGTGGCACAGTGGAGGGCCACGGCGGGACGTATCCAGAACAGAGTCCGCCTGCGGAGCAATATGTCTTTGCTCTAATGACATCAAAGCCTCAGTCATTCCCTTAGAAATGATACAGACACAGCGAGAACATCACATCACATACTTTGACGTGATTGAATCCTCAGCTGCAGAGTAAATGTTGTTGACCCAGCAAATCAACACAATTTCCAGGATACGTCATATGTTGGGCTACTTATACAGTACGTTCTGTTTGTATCTCTATATCTTCCTGTGTTTTAGGGAGAAAAGTCCTGTAAATATGCATAAACTGACAATAGAATTGATTTAGACTTCGATGTTTTCCTGAAATTAAAGGTACAGTCTGTAAGATTAAGTGAAATCTACTGATGCCGACCTGGCACGTTACGTGGATGCTGTGACAGCAAACATGGACCCACCCCAGCCTCACCTGTGCTCCGCCTCTTTGCTTGTGTTTGGATGAACCAGGAAGTAGGAGGAGTTAGTGAGTGAACACTACGAGCCCCATAAACACTCTGCACAAACGTATGGCTGATGTCACGGATGCCATCTTTATCTCAATTAAGTCAAGGTGCTCTTGAGATATCATGTACACAAGATTGGGATGGATGGAAAACATGGCACACCAGAAGGCCACATTAGGCTGAACACCATGTATCAACAATTCTAATTCATCAGTCGACTATGTGACTCATCCTGGTTTCACCTGCTGATCAAGTGTTTATTTAAAAACGGTAAAAACATGAGTCAGCACAGATTCAACCGGGTACAAGTACTAACTCCAAATCACACGCTGTCCCTTTAAGACTTTCCCGTCACTCACCCTCAGTGTCGGTGGCGCTGCTGATCACGTTGTTGATCTTGGTTTTCAGGCTGGTGTAGGTGGCGCTGCTCTTGCCCGGGTTCTCGAAGCGCCCTGTGCCAAGCGAGACCACACACTCCAGGGGCGTGTTGGGCCACAGGCACTTGCACTCGTGGACGGCCAGAGCTGTGGGGTTGTTAATCAGCAGACCTCCGTCCTGTGCATGAGAGGAACAGTGGAAATGCCACATTAGAGACTCCATTAACGGGCTCACCACAGTCCGGGTGAAGCTAATTAATTGGCATACAAAACCTAAAACCTCAACAGTGGATAATTGACATTTTTAAAGAGCATCAGACAAAATTAAATGCTCCAGAGCTGCTGTAAGTAAACAACACATAGACCCGAATTGTTGTTGTTTCATCCCTTCACATTTTCACTCAGACAGGCTTTGATATTGAACAACTACCCAGGAGTGCCTTTGCTTTGGATCCATAGTCTACCCAAGGCGGTAGAGGGGCGGGGGGAGAGCACTGGTGAGGGCTTGTTGAATAGGCATGAGGCTGAGGGGCCGCAGGGCTGTGAGCTGGCAGCAGGATCAAACACGCAGGGGCCAGTCCTCATTAAAGAGGCCAGGCTGAGGGGGGCGGGAGCTACGGTGGCCCCAAGGGTCCGGGGACACTCCAAGGGGGCGAGAGAGCGTTTGTTTCTGTGACTGGGCGCGTTTGATCGAACGGCTGCTTGGAGTCAATGCATACAATAATGCAGGTTTGTGTAACTGGCAGCATATGTCACATGGATTCATACATGCAGAGGCTTCGGGGAGGAGGGGGAGGGGAGGGGACATCCCCCATCTCTCCAGTGTTCTTCAGCTGCAGTGCTGCCTAACAACAATGCTATATGAGAGAGCGATGGAGAATGTAAGGGGCCGTCTTCAAAAGCAAAGGCCTGCTGATCATCGGGGGAGATGGAGTGAAAAATTGTATCATCAACCCAAAGACCAGGAAAATAAAACTGCAAAGAGAGTATTGTGGTTGGAACAGAGGCACCGCATGGAGTAATAGCTCCGATAACACCTTTCTGAATGAACTGTCACATTCGATACAACAGCTCTCGCTGAAGACCAGGGATGGATTCAAAAATGGATTGGCTTTGGGAGGTTCAACAGGAGGAACAAAACAACCCAAAGCAGTGAAGACATTGAGTACCCTCACATCTTCATAATAATGACACGCTAATGCTAACCTGTTATTGTTTACCACTGATGCAAGTATAAATATAGTTGATGGAAATGTCATAAGCTTTTCAGGACCTCAACAAAAAATATCGCAGTGATTTAGTGGGTTTATACATTGAGTTTTAAGAATTATTGTTTTCATTTTCCTTAAATGAGCCTTTACATTCAAAACGGCAGTTAATTCACGACGAATGTCTCTAAACGACACCTGGTGGACAGCAGTGAGATAATTTTGTCTGAAGCAAAGTGATGAAACAAAAAACACTAATTAGGTATATTTACTGAACAAGGATGAAGATTAAAATTAAAATTTGGGGCCTTCTAGAGGTGAAGTTGCATGATATATCCATCACCTCACCTTTACTCTTCTGTGACTACAGGAGAACCCATGATAGAATCTGTTGTCATTAAAACTCAAAAGACGCTTAGTATGTCCACTCTGGGCTAATGTAAAAACATGGCGGCCCCCATAGCGAGGACACGCTCCTCATGTAAATATGCATTAATGTGCTCATTTAAGGGTAATGGAAACAATAATACATTTAGGTGGATTCATGACAAATGTCAGGATGTAATTGTTTAAAACTATTTTTAGAAGTGATAAATAATAACCAAAATCTTACACACTGCCCCTGTAGATAATAAAAACGTCTCAAGTCCTTCATAAATCAATATGAAAATAGAATTAATTTAAAACACCGATATCGTATATCGAAGACAACGCCCATCTCCCCTGCTGAGACAGAGAAAGAGAGATTCACTAAAACCACAAGGCAGAGTTAGAGGAAGCGCTGAGTCAGCCGTTTGTCCTGAGCACGTCGTTACGCACCAGTGGGGTGTCTGGCCGAGGGCAAGCGATGACTCGCTGGAAAGAGAGGAAATGACTGGATTGCAGTGGCTCCTAAAAGAGAAGAGCCTTTGAGGGACTTGAAACACAGAGATGCATCAGAGGAGCCCAGCTGGAGACAAAACAGCTGAGCTGGTATCACTCTGAGCTCTGTGAGTGGCTTCATGGTCTGAACTTGGAGGGACATACAGCAGCAGCAGCAGCAGACTGGGTCCAGTTATGGCTTCTTTGTGCTAATAGCCGGGGGCCACAGGCACACTGACCAGCCTTACGCACAGTTGGAGCCAAACCATGTAACATTAGAAGCCGACTGCACAATGCTCCTGTGAGTCGGGGAGCTGAATACTATAACTTGTCTCCATTTCAGTGCACCTGCTCCAGCAATTCAGCGAGCAGGGCGATTATAGTAGTGCCCTCGGAGGGAGAAGCCTGGTGTGTGGCAGGGGGAGGAAGATTTGTGGTGCCAGGGAAAGGCTGGTGGGATTTCATTGTGTGTGGCGCTCTGAATTTTTTCAGGAATCAATTATTCAGGAGTTGCATCCGTCATCTCTTTCCACAGCTTGTCAAGACTAGAAAAGCCTGGTTGTCACAGACTCAGAAATACAGTGAGAACAGTTGGGCAGATGTTGAAGTTTCTTGGCAGAGTTCTCTTCAAGACACTTTCCCCGCAAAAGTATTATCCACACTTGGTTCTCCTGCCACCTTCCCACTCAAAGGTTACTTGAGGTCACAGTAAGTTGGACTGTAGAGGCTACAAGCATCAATCTACTTAGCAAAAACTGCAAATGAGACAACAAAGCGGCCAATTGCAAGTAGCCTGTCGAACGAGCAGTGTGAGGCAAAGCAAAGGTCACTTCCATTTACAAGGAATTAGAGCTGTAACGCTGCCAGTACTCTGCCATGACTCAATCGCTAAAGTGCAAAGAATTAATCACATCGCGCCTCATTGGACACAGACACTCCAATAAGGGACAGTTCTATGGATTTTTCACCCAGACTCTTAAGGTCACCGTGACCTTTACCTTTAATTACTCAAATCTAATCAGTCTGTCTTCGACTCCAAGAGACAGTTCCTAAGCGTTTGGAGAGATTTCCCAAAAAGTAGCCTTGAGATCCTCCACGTTCGCAAGAAGATGAGGTCATGGTGACCTTGACCATCACCAAGTGCCCAATGCCATTTGAAAGATGCTTCATTCACTTGTAAGACCACCAAAGTCCCGTCAGACCAACTGTACAGGCTGCATCACATTTCAAGGTATTCTCTTATTGTTTTCGAGACAATGGAAATAGAAAACACAATATCTTGATGCCTCTGGCTGTGACCGGTAAAAGTACAAATGTCCTCAAAGGCTACACCTAATTGGGTCATGACCCTCTGACTGAACTCTAACCCTCAACGCTGACTTCTGCAAGACCCCTCCCTGAAAGTCTTAATGATTTCCTCCAGCAGCCATTCTCGATTCTGTTGGAGCCCATTTGCGAATACCCCCAGAGGATCACACCTCCTCTGGCCTTGTCCCCCCCCCCCCCTCAGGGTCTAATGGCGGATTCACAAACGAGCTCCCCTCATTTCCCATTTGCACAACAACGCAAGGTCTCGACTAATTAGGTCTCCGGCACCTTTGGGAACACGTTCCACGTCTTCAGACGGCCAATTAAACTGAACCATGGATTTAAACGGAGCAGCAACCTGGTTTGGAGGATTCTGAAATAAACGACTACACGATGTGAGCGGTGATAAATTTACTAAAAATGAAGGAGAAAGGCGTGATTTATAGTCTCTCACACTGCGGTTGCTATTAACTGGCGGGAGCTTATCTTCATTGTGCCGCTTTAAACTGTCTTAAAGCAGGAGTGCCGATTTGAATAGAAACGAGGCTGCTATCGTCGTGATCAGTAAAAAAGTCATTTCACGCCCCAGTGTGTGTCAGCTCCCATTAGCTGGGACAACAAACCTCATCCTCTTCATTCAGCATCCCACTCCCGCTCGATCCCGTGGCCACAACGCGGCCGTGTTGCGAGGCTCGTTACAAGTGGGCTCGCCTTCAATCTCAGAGCTTTCGACGTGCATCTGGCGTAGCTTTTATATATCGCAGCCCCAACGAGAAGCTGTCGTCATTACAATTGCTTCTTTGGCTTCTTTGGCAGGGCAGGATTGAGGGGCACTGAGTAAGTCATGATTTATCATGAGGCTCTTGCCAAATAGGGGCGCCCCTCTCTCAAATGATTCATTAGGGAAGCGTCACATATATCACAGACATCTGATTATGCCCGTCACAATGGACATTCTGTTTTCCAGAGGGGGTCATTCCAGCGATATAGGAGCTAATAAGGCGCCATGTGTGGACTTCTCAAAATGTATTCATGACCTTGGCGGATCAAAACAAGCGTTTTCTTGGCAGCAATGTAATTAGAAGCATAAATCTTCTCATCGAGTGAGATTAATTGCATCTAATCCACGCGAAATGCCACAATTGACACCAGCGAGGATGAGCCTGACAGAGGAGTTAGTATCACTCTGAAGTGTCGGCCGGGGTCAAGCCAAAGGTCTTCATGCCATTTCATGCAATTACGTCCACCACTTCTCCTCCTTGCCTCTTGTCTTCCTCGGCCCCAAAGGTCACATTGCAGTTGGCGTCGTCTTCCCAGGCTGTCAATAGACGAAGGGACCCATGTGTGCGACTGCCAAATTCTGCCCCCGGGGCCTGTCAAAGCAATTGAGATCTACAGCGCACAGTTATCTTTTCCCACACATTTTTTTTTTTTTTTCACGAGCGCACATGTGCGGCCATTATTGAAACAATGAGTCATCTCTGACGGCTGAAGCCACTCAGGTTAAACATTGGCAATTAATGAAGAGACCCCTAGGCGCATATTTATACAGTCCAGGCTCCACGGAGACTTTATGTACATATTTGACAACTTCATATTGGAAAGGATCATTCTCTCTGTCCATCATCATCAATCATCTTCCAGGGGAAGTGTGTTGTGGGTTCATTTCTGTGCCGTGCCACTCTCTGGAGGTGAGTGAACGCCCACCTGCATACCGATACGATGTAATGCCCGGCTTAACGCTGGGATTTGTAAAAAAAGAACTCTCTGGCCACAGCAGAGAGAACAGAGGCTTATCCAGTGGCAGGATTGGGACCAGGGGGCGGGGTTAGTGGCCACAGCTGGAATCTTGTTTTTTTGGCCCTTAGTTGTCATGTGCTTGAACAAGGAACAATTTACAAGATATACTATGATTAGAGGATTAGCAGTGAGCGAAGTGGCTTAGATTAGACCTATTTCACTTGTTTTGGCAGTAGCACATTTTAATTTATGTCACTTAAAGTTTGGGAAAACGCTGTAGTCTCCTCATATTGTCCACTACTCCAGCACCTGTTTTCACTCTCTCCCTGATAATGAAGATAATGAAAATAAAATACAATGCGTTTCAACACCTACATACAAAGCAGTTGACAGAACACCCATAATACGACTCCTTTTACTATCTGCGTTACTGAAATATCACAGATTATGAACTGTGTAAATTATAGTCCATTTATGGTCTCTTATTTTGAAAAAGGTGCAGTGTATACAATTTTGGTCATTTTTCTCACCTCTAAAAATATTACAAAACAATTACATGCTGACATTTTCATGACTTTATCCTATTTTTATCGCCTGAGACGTTTCCCTCCTGCAGCGCTCACCGTGTCTGGCTGTGTCTCTGCCAAGACTAACATCTTCATTTTACTGCCGCTGTGTCTTTGGCACCGTTTACCGCAGGAGACATAAAATTTTACAGACTACAACCCATAAAGTGTGTTGATATACCAATTAACGCTTATGAATTGCCCGATACATCAAAGTGATAAAGGGCAAAGAGTTTTCAAGGAGCTGGATAGAGCAGATGCTGTGTATTCGTTTGAGTGAAGCGCAGGAGGTTCTACTCTTCACAGCGTCGGCACTCAGAGGAGGGTCTGCACTTCCTTCATACATCTGTGTTTCATGTAATGGTGCGTAATTTATATAGCACTTTGTATATGAGTACATGGAACAATGTAGGGTTCAGGGCCTTGCCCAAGGGCACCTCAGCACGTGGAGCGTTGGGGGGGAGGGGGGGTTGTACGGGAACCGAACCTCCGACCCTCTGGTCGGAGGACAGCTCCTCTAACTAGTGGTAAAGCTGCGTGTTACCGCAGAGCACCACTGACCTCGGTTATTCCCATTTACCATCCCGTGTGTGTGTGTGTGTGTGTGTGTGTGTGTGTGTGTGTGTGTGTGTGTGTGTGTGTGTGTGTGTGTGTGTGTGTGTGTGTGTGTGTGTGTGTGTTGTAGGCACGTGTGAGATCACATGTCGCGGTAATCAGCCTTTTTACTCTGAAATCTTCACTCAGACGTGATCTGAACAGCTCCGACCTTCTCAGGTGTTCTCAATTTTTTTTCTGTGTGTGTGTGTGTGTGTGTGTGTGTGTTGGTTGCTGTTGGTGTGCAAACCGCTTTCTTGTAAAAACACAGAGGGGGAGCCACTTGATTAATTCTCTTATTGGATCAGTGTCTAAGCACGTGACTTTCCGTGACACGCACACACACATACACACACGCACTCACGCACTCACACACACATACACACACACACACACACACACACACACACAACACACACACATGAATGATGTTGATATACAACACACACTTATTACTTATAGGGTCATTCACATGCTTTCCCTCTGTTTTGACTATTTTCCAGTGAGTGACCTGTGTCTGTTGTGTTGAGGGAGAACTGATCCTGTGTCAGTTTGACCTCAGTCTGCTCAGCAGCCAGTCTCTGTGCTGAGGGTGAGTGACCTGATCTCAGATCTGCTGTTGAACGGGAGCCGGAGGGGGCGTGGTCTCTCTCGGTGATCTCGTTAAGGCATTAAAGTGTTTCCACCTGCCAGGAATCTCGGTGCCCTGAACAGTGGAGGGGAAAGAATTGGATGACAACAAGGGGTTGGATGATGTGATTAGAACCAATGGGTGTGTCTGTTTGTGCGTGTGTGTGTGTGTGTGTGTGTGTGTGTGTGTGTGTGGTCCATGTGCTGTCATTGCCAAATAGGGCATTAGAGTAGGACATAGAGGGGAATGATCATCACTGATGTCATTCAAAAGAAGTAGAAAATCAACACGTGACTTTTCAAAATAAGATAAGACTTTAATTCAGGTTTCCAATTTGACCTAAGAAAATATTAATTACAACTGTAGCGCTATAGTTTCATGTGCTTTTAAATGATATTTAGTGAAAAGTAAATGAACCACCTTGATTGACCACATTGCACCTTTAAACAGATTAATAGAGTTTGAAAAGTGATTTCTTCAAACCACTTTGAGGAAAATGGTCCCATCTGTCGACGTGGAGGAGACGGGGCTCGTGGCCTTCACTGCAGCCAGCAGGGGGCAGACTGAGTAAACCGTCCTTCAAGTGATTTTATTGAGCATTTGTTTGTGTGTCGGTGTGTTTGACCTTTCAGGTCCGTCGTAGTTCCGCCGTCCATTAACGTCCATTAATTCGAGTGAAAGTGCTGCCTCATGCGCCTTTTAAAGCGGCCGTGACTCAGACACAGTGATGTCAGACCTGTGCATGTGTCACTCAACATGACATCAGCTCTCATCTCTAAATCTGCGACACGTGAGCGGCCGGGTGCACTCCCTGTCTCAGCTAACGAGATTCCCCTCATTAA
The DNA here is from genome assembly GCA_016785325.1 of Chascanopsetta lugubris. Taxonomy (NCBI): domain Eukaryota; kingdom Metazoa; phylum Chordata; class Actinopteri; order Pleuronectiformes; family Bothidae; genus Chascanopsetta; species Chascanopsetta lugubris. The sequence goes on from JAFBJT010115355.1 coordinate 110,643, forward strand.
ATCCTTTAAGTGCTGATGTTTACCGGTGGAGCAGCAGAGCAAGAAGGAATAGAGGAGAAGCAGGAGGAGCTGAGGCTGGAACCTGCAGCCGGAACCCCAGTGTGTTCCACCTGTGAAGGTCGAGGAACACACACACACACACACACACACATGTTCAGTGAGGAGGACTCTGTCGTTTCGACTTGTTTGTTCTGAGGCTTTCAGGAGATTGTGTGGAGGCCATCTGCAGCTTTATCAGCCACCTGCATGGGTAAGAGGAGTGTGTGTGTGTGTGTGTGTGGATAAGATATGTGAAACTATGTAAAGTTAGTCAGCATAAAATGTATGATAGTGACATTTTAGTCCTTGTGCAATTTTTCTTTGTTACATACATCACTTGATATGTGCATGTAATCTTTGTAAATGTGTGTGTGTGTGTGCGCATAAGTGTGCACTAAGTGTGTGTGTGTGTGCATAAGTGTGCACCAAGTGTGTGTGTGTCTGATCCTTGTCTGATTGTCATCGTTGTCCTTGCCAGGCCTCAACCTGAGTTATTGCAACCACACGACGTGAGACTCTGCGTGTGTGTGTGAGAGTGTGTGTGTGGAGTAACACAACATGAGCCAAGGAGAGAACCATTCCACATCCACTCATCGCCTGTCAAACCAGTGAGGGGAGAGGAGGGAGGGAGGGAGTGGTCCCGGTGCTGCTGGTGCTGGTGGTGGCTGCATCATGGAGTCGGTGGCGAGGGTGAAGAGGTCCCTGCGGACGCCCATCAGGAAACTGACCAGCTGTGTGTCGGGGGCGAAGCAGAGGAGGCTGTGCTCCAAACCCAGGAGCAAGAGGGGCAGGGGGGGAGGGGGAGGCAGGGGGAGAGGCGGGAGGAGCGGGAAGACCCCGCCTCTCCGGACCGGCCACCCCAAAGACCCGTCGATCATCCGCTCGTACCAGGCCGACCTGGAGAAGGAGAGGCAAGTGAAGAGGAGACTAATGTTTAGTTGAGTGACGACCAATGAAACGTCAGGACGACGCCCACATGTCCCACCCTCTGTCCCACCCTCAGTGTTTACTGAAATACAAGCACCGTAGGACTGTGTGGTATTTGAACAATAGTTGTTTTAGTCATTTGTAAACCTGTGCACTGAGCGCAGTTGATGTTGTTTGGACACATGTTGTGAGCAGGTGTAATTGTATAATGAGCTGTAATTGAATAGTGTGTGTGTGTGTGTGTGTGTGTGTGTGTGTGTGTGTGTGTTTCCAGGAAGCAGCGGGAGGCGATGAATGCTCAGAAGAACGCAGAGCGAGCAGCCATGAGAGCTCATTTCAGGAGAAAATACCAGCTGTCTGAGGTCTGCACCCTCCACTCCACCAGCACATACCATAATACTCACACATGTCAATGCATATGATGCCGACACAGAGTCGCTTTAAACCAGGGGTGTCCAAGCGGCGGCCCTTGGACCCGCAGCGGGCTCTGAAAATATAATGGAATGTGGCCCGCACATTAAAGGTGCAGTGTGCAGGATTTCTGCCATTTTTGTCACTTCTGAAAATATTACAAAACAATTACATACCGACATTTTCATCCATTCATAATCACATAAATGTTTTGTTTTTTTCACCCTTACATCCCATGACCCTTAAATGAGCCCATTAATGTACATTAACATGAGGAGGGTGGTCCTCTCGGCGGAGGCAGCCATGTTTTTACAGCAGTAAAAGTGGACGCACTAAACATCTTTCGAGTTTGAATGACAACTGAAGTCGACCTCAGCTTCTCCTTCATGCTCAGAAGTGTGAGGGTGAGGTGACGGATACAACACGCAACCTCACCTCCAGACGTCACTGAATCTTTCACACCGCACCTTTAACGTAAACCAGCCAGTTCTCCTCCGTTTGTCCCGGTGATTAAACTGCTTCTCTCTCTTTCTTTCTGTCTTTTGTTTTTTTTTAAACCCTGAAGAACCAGAAGGACGTGAACCACCTGAGGTCAGTGGGGGGGAAAGTGTCCCTCCCCCGCGAGCTGTCCAAGATCATTCATCCTCGGTCCAAAGCCAAGGACGACGGCTTCAACCTGCTGAGCGCCTTCCAAGGCCTGCGTGTCAACACGGCGCTGCTCAGCGGGAGGACACACAGCAAGACGTCCTCTCCCGTGACGGCCCACTCCTGTAAAGTCATGTGATCCACGGGCGATGGCGCGGCCCATTAGCGCTCTGCCTCCCGAGTGTGTCAGAGGTGTAAACATCAGCAGGAGGAAGCAGCTGCCACAAACTGTGTTTATACATCGGCAGTCTGTTTGACACAACAACAACAACAACAACAACAACGATGATGATGATGTCACTGTGTGTCATCTCCTTTGTTTAAAAAAAAAAATTGTGTCTCTTATGTAGATACACTCACACGTACACATACTGTGAAACATATTGAACTTCTGATGCGTCTTTTTAATTGAGAACATTATTAATTCACTAGTGAGTCAGAAACGTCTCTCAAGGCATGAGACATAGAGACATAGAGACATAGAGACACTTTAAAGGCTCAGTTTGTAAGATTGAACTGGATTAGTCCGTTTCTATTGGCAGAATTTGACGTTTCGTGATTGTGTAATCACCTGAATGTTTGAATTGTTATTTCCTTAACCGACAAACGAGCCTTTTATATTTACATCAGGAGCAGGTCCTCTCTGTGGAGGCGGCCATGTTGCTCCGCCATGTTTTTACAGTAGCCCAGAATGGACATACTAAACACCTTTTGAGTTTCAAAGATAAATGAAGGCCTCCACAGGGGTTCCCTTTGTTATCATGGAGAACAAATACTGTCAATTAGTGATTAACAAAAAGGATGTAGCAGGGACAGCGTGTAGGAATTGGTGACCTCCAGTGGCAAATGAGTATGTTGCAGCTGAGTGTCCCTCCCCTCACTCCTGGGTTCCAAGCTCTTGGGAGAAACGACAGTCTCCCTCGTTAATAAATGAGAGAGACTGTCGTTTCCCAAAATGCTATTTAGTTCTTTAAAAAAACACGATGATGCTGAGGCTCGTTAAAGGGAAATGACAACATGAATACGGGTGATTATGCATGAATACATCATCTGTATAATTATACAGTTCGAGAAAATGATGTCAAATACATCTTACGCACTAGACCTTTATTTTTTCTTTTGAAAATGTCATTGCATCATTACTTCATGTCCTTGCCTCCTTCATGCTGATGACATGGTGAGGGCGTGTGCGACACGATAGCTGTGTGGTAGAGTTTGAGTGACAGAAGCTACAGTAGCTCATTTATTCTCTCTGAGCTGCTGCGGCTCTAGATGACACAGATCTATGTATCTGTTCACAAGTGAAGGGAACCTCAGGGCAACACGTTCACATTCACACTCACATTCACTCATGTGTTCATTTTTGTATTTTATGTTATTGAGCGTTTTGTTGGTTTTGAGCCAAACGGGATCCGTACGAGCCAAACGTGAAGCAGGTAGTTTCCTGTAATGACTGAAATGTTTTTGTAGAAATAGATTTATATTAAAAAAAAAAAAAGAAACACGAGGTAGAAGACATTAGACACTGTTGCACACTTTATTTTTGTTTTTTTAGCCATGACTGAAGGTCGCATTATAAAATTCTTTGAGCAGCTGCACTACTTTCTCCTTTCTTTGTTTATTTTTTTGTGTATATGTGTGTGTGTGTTTGTGTGTGTGTGTGTGTGTGTGTGTGTGTGTGTGTGTGTGTGTGTGTTGTCTTTCTCTTGAACTCTGACTCTCAAATCCATAAATCGTCGCCTCCTATCAGACCATCAGAGTGATGGAGCACATCCAAGGACAGGAGGTTAGGGCTGGAGGAGGGAGATGACCTCCTCCACCTCCTCCACCTCCACAGCTCTGCATCAGACCCATGGACACATCATCCGGCCCGGACCATGAGGAGCATGTCCGTCCTCGTGACCGGGTGCACCAGCGGGCCCCGACGTGGGCTCCTCTGCTTGGTACCACAGAAGGCCCTGTGTGTGAGCGCCGCCGGGACGGTGGTGGAGGGGAAGCTGGAGGAGCGGAGCGGAGGCGGGGGCGCCGGGGTTAGGAGGAGGGGGGGTGTGGACGGACGGGTGAGGGGCTTCGAGCAGATCCCCCACACGGGGAGGAACGGCTGGGTCAACCTGCTGCGCTTCTGGAGGCAGGACTGTTTCAGGCAGCTCCACAAACACATGGAGAGGACCTTCAACACGCTCGGACCCATCTACAGGTAAGAGGGCTGTGGACGCATGGGGGCGATTAAAGGTGCAGTGTGCACGATTTGGAGGAAATGAGTGACAGAGGGGGAATGAAAGGTGATTCTACTCATGTGTCGTTGTGTTTAGAATCTACAGATTGTTGCTTCATGTCTACGTCCCGTCGTGTTGGAAATCAGTCCTTGCGTCCACTATGTCTTGAGAATGGCCCTGATTGGACAAACTGAAGTGGAGTGTGATGCATTTTCTGCTCTAGATGTCACTGAATTCTTCATATTGCGCTTTTAATAAGATTTGAGTGCAACTAGGATGTGAGTCACCTAAATGCAAAACACTGGAAGAGTTATCGTGGATCCTTATGTGAGTTTTGTGTGTGTGTGTGTGTGTGTGTGTGTGTGTGTGTGTGTGTGTGTGTGTGTGTGTGTGTGTGTGTGTGTGTGTGTGTGTGTGGCNNNGTGTGTGTGTGTGTGTGTGTGTGTGTGTGTGTGTGTGTGTGTGTGTGTGTGTGTGTGTGTAGGGAGCACGTGGGCACACAGAAGAGCGTGAACATCATGATGCCGTCCGACATCGGGGAGCTGTTCCGCTCCGAGGGCCTGCACCCACAGAGGATGACCCTGCAGCCCTGGGCCACACATCGGGAGACACGGCAGCACAGCAAGGGGGTCTTCCTCAAGTCAGTCCCTCCTCTGCCTGTCTGTCTGCCTGTCTCTCTCTCTGTCTGTCTGTCCGTCCGTCCGTCTGTCTCTCTGCCTGTCTCCCTGTCTGTGTAACAGCACTGTGTGGTTCACCTCCCTTCTGGAGACAGTACACAAATCCCTGCAAAGCCAAATGTTACTTCTGCTATAATTGATTTAGCTCAGAGACGCTGAACGACCATCGAGAGACACAGAGAGACAATTAGAGGTGAGAGAGACAACACCACTGTGTTGTTGTTGATGTTCAGTTAAAAGGATTTCCACCTTTAAGGATTGAAATCAACTCAATATTCAGCCTGTGTGTATATTTCACCCTTGAGTGGGATTCAAGAAAGTCACAGAAGTAAAGGAGATAAATGAGGCTTTACCTTTAAAGGTGCAGTGTGCCAGACACAGTGACATCAGTGGTGAGTACATATAGATGTGCATCAGGAGTGGGTCCTCTCCATGGAGGCTGCCATGTTGCACTGATAGGTTATCACACGTTTGGAATGTTGCCATACTCAACTTCACCACTAGATGTCACTGAATCCTGCCGACTGTGTAAAAACAGACACGCTGCAGCCTCTTCGATTGAGGCCTGTTGCAGTCCAATATACGTATTTCTCACGTTCCTCTCCGCTGGCTCGACTTTGACGTCTCGCCGCAATTTCTCCCGGCCACAGGAACGGCGCCGAGTGGCGAGCCGACCGCCTCCTGCTCAACAAGGAGGTGATGATGAGCGCGGCGGTGAAACGCTTCCTCCCGCTCCTGGACGAGGTGGCGAGGGATTTCTGTCAGATGCTGGGGGCCAGAGTGGAGCGGGAGGGCCGGGGGAAGGAGGGGGGAGGCGGCCTGACCATCGATCCCAGTCCCGATCTGTTCCGCTTCGCGCTGGAAGGTTGGAGGTCATCGTCCCCACGGATCTGTCGCCTCTGCTTCATCTATGGATGTTTGATGTGTGGCTGTGAGGGGTGTGTGTGTGTGTGTGTGTGTGTGTGTGTGTGCGTGTGTGCGTGTGTGTGTGTGGGTGCGTGTGGGTGTGTGTGTGTGTGTGTGTTTTCAGTCAGGATGTGTTAAAGGGGCCATTTGTGATGTTAATATAGTTCCATTTATCAACAATAGATGGCAGTGTTGTGCAAGCACGTACTTTGATAGATAACTGATCTGAGCGATTGCTAAAGCACTGAATTTCATCACAGGGACAAACTTTCTGTCCTTTAATGAAAAAAAAAAAGTATCTTAAAGGTGCAGTGTGTAAGATTTCAGTCCATTTTTGTCACTTCTATGTGTAGATACTGACATTTTTACAAATGTATAATTTCTGTATCTTTTTACATTACCCCAAAACAAACCCTTTAATGTATATTTACATCAGGAGCGGGTCCTCTCTACTGGGCCCGCCATGTTTTCACAGCAGCAGAGGGGTACAACGTGCAACATCATCAATAGATGTCACCAAATCTTACACACTGCACCTTTAAAGAAACTGAAAGGGATTGAATTGACAACTTTCACATTGAAAGGAAGTGATGTAAATATCCATAATGGTGATTTAGAGTCAGCTGATAAACATGTGACATGTGGGGAGAGGCAGGTGTGAATGACTGGCACTGACTCACTCTAGTGGTGAAAAACTGGTATTACAGCCTGCCTGCGCTAGACTGATGTCTTTGATATGGTGAAAAGACTGTTGATATAGTGAGTGACCTATAAATAGTCCAAGGTAAAAAAAGCACTTTAATATCGCTGTATAATTCTCATCCACCTCTGATGGACCTTGTTCGTCCTCTGTGAGGAGGAGGTGGATTCATGTCGCCTCCCGGGTTTGATGAGCCTCCTCTCACTGAAACCATCAGCTCTCTGCTTTGAGTCACCAACGCTGACGCAGGCGGTGACACCTCCTGGCGTCACACACATTATTACACAATCTGCAATCTTTTTGAAATTTGCACCCAAAAAAAAAAAAAAAAAAGAAACAAATTTCCTCCTCACTGATCTCTCACCGCCTCGACTCTGTCTGTTTTTCTCACCTCGATCCAGCCTGAGGTGTGTGTGTGTGTGTGTGTGTGTGTGTGTGTGTGTGTGTGTGTGTGTGTGTGTGTGTGTGTGTGTGTGTGTGTGTGTGTGTGTGTGTGTGTGTGTGTGTGTGTGTGTGTGTGTGTGTGTGTGTGTGTGTGTGTGTGTGTGGTAACATATTGTAGATGTAGCAGGTCAAGGAGAAACACTTTTAAAAATAGAAACGCCAAAAAAGAGGATCAAAGCCCGGGTATTCTTTCACCAGGTCTGCTCCTTTCATGTGCCTATCTGCAACATGCCACATTCACACGAGTGAATGCCTGCGTGACTCACGCTCGTCTGCATCTGCGCGTGCGATGAGGGAGAAGCAGCGAGCGCTGACGACTTTGAGTTATGCTGCTGTGGTCTGAATGGACCGGAGCACACGGACGCCAGGTGCTAAGCCTGGGAGGGAACTGAGCAAGATGGAACTGGATTACACAGGCAGTGATGTGTAGTTAAAGGTGCAGCGTGTTAAGACTTGGTGACCTCTAGAGGTGAAGTTGCGTGTTGTATCCATCACCTCACCCCCTCACCCTTCTGAACATGCAGGAGAACCTGGGGTCGACTTCAGTTGTTAGTAACACTCAAAAGATGTTCAGTGTGTCCACTCTGGGCTTCTGTCACAACATGGCGGCCCCCGTAGAGAGGAGCCGCTCCCCATGTCAAGATACATCAATGGGCTCATTTAAGGGTAATGGAGAAAAACAAAAACATTTAGGTGATTATAGATTCATGAAAATGTCAGTTTGTAATTGTTTTTAGAAGTGACAAAAATGATCGAAATCGTACACACTGCACCTTTAATGCAACACATGAGTGTCTCTTAGATTCTGTGTGTCCTCTGAGATGCTGAATTACAATCTGATATCAGTCAGTGTTTACATTTAAAGAGGCTTTTTGTAATTTTGACATAGTTTCATTCATCAACATTAGATGGCAGAATGGAGTTAGAATCCACATCCTCCAGACAAACAAGGTCACTAGGTATTCTTCGTTTGTTTTTGACATTTTCATAAATATCATTATCACCACGAAGGTCAAAAGGTCGCGAAAACAAGAGTCATTTGAATAATTGAATGAGTCAAAGTATTTATTTGCCCTTTGGTTTTTAAAAACCACTTTAACTGATGACCTACGGTCGACTTTTCCCCTCAAGCTTTTCTTTCTGTTTATGTAATGGTTTCATAAAACTGTGCCTCTGTCAATTGTTATCTGACCCATTTTCTAAATGTTTGTCACCCCCCCCCCCCCCCCCCCCCCCCCCCCCCCCCCCCCCCCCCCCCCCCCCCCCCCCCCCCCCCCCCCCCCGTCGTACCCCCCCCCCCACCCAATTCCAGCCAGCTGCCACGTGCTGTACGGCGAGCGCATCGGCCTCTTCTCCTCGTCGCCCTCTCTGGAGTCCCAGAAATTCATCTGGGCCGTGGAGCAAATGCTGGCCACCACCCCCCCTCTCCTCTACCTGCCCCATCGCCTGCTGCTCCGCATTGGCGCCCGCCTGTGGACACAGCACGCCACTGCGTGGGACCACATCTTCAGCCATGGTAGCGATTCAGCCTCGGACGGTCCGACTCTCTTCGATCAGCGTTTCCCGGCTTCATTTTCTCACCTGACTCTGTGTTCCCGCCCCCCCGCCAGCGGATGCCCGGATCCAGCGGGGGTACCGGCGCCTGTCGTCCTCCCAGGGCCGAGGGCCCGAGGCTGGGGCAGCTGGAGGCCGGTTCACCGGGGTTCTGGGCCAACTCATGGAGAAAGGGCAGCTATCTTTGGACCTCATCAAAGCCAACATCACTGAGCTGATGGCTGGAGGGGTCGATACGGTGCGTGTGTGTGTGTGTGTGTGTGTGTGTGTGTGTGTGTGTGTGTGTGTGATTGCTCTCCATGGCCTAGCTGATTGTACGTCACCTCACATCCCATCTTCCATCTTCTCTGCAGACGGCCGTGCCCCTGCAGTTCACTCTGTTCGAGCTCGGCCGTAACCCAGAGGTGCAGGAGAGGGTGAGGCAGCAGGTGAGAGCTTCGTGGGCTCAGGCAGGCGGAGACCCTTACACAGCCCTGCAGGGGGCGCCACTACTGAAGTGCACCATCAAGGAAATCCTAAGGTACAGAGAACTCATGACTCTACTTTGCATTTAAACCTGTGCTTCCAATCTGTGGAGCCTTGGGATTTCTGTATCCTGTTAACCATCGGTGGTGTTAGCTACAGAATTTTTGACTCATCCTAACCCTCACTTCACCAAGCCTGATTTGACTTAACCTAACTTTACCTCACCATACCCAACATAACTTAATCTAATCTGACCTAAACCTAATAAAGTCAAAACTAAACCTAATCTAATCTGCCCTATGATGCCTACCCTAACCCAGCCAAACCTGACTTAACCAAACATAGACACTCTGAGCCAAACCTAAACCCAATTTAAACCAACCTAACTCAACCTAGCCTAACTAAACTTAATCTGATCGGACCACTTACCTTTCCGTGCCTCATCCATTTTCACCCAGTCTGACCAGGGCAAATCTTACATACTCTAAATGAATCTCACCAAACGTAAAACCTTAGTGTAGCCCAACCTTTAACTCAATTTAACTAAACCTAACTTAATTGACCTGTTTATTCTGAATGATGTTTGCGGGTTATTTCCACACATGTGACTTTAGTTTGACCGGCAGCAGAAACCTCATTTATAAGCTGCAGTGATGGAGGAATCCACATCGATGGGGCATGTAAATAAATCACGAGCAGCTGTGTTTACATCAACAGGTGCAGCCTCCACAAGCCTGACACCACAAATTATTAATCCTGACTTTGTTTTGCGAGCACAAACACAAACAGTGCGTGTTGTTTTGTTGTGCGTCAGGTTGTACCCAGTGGGAATCACAGTGCAGCGGATGCCAATCAGAGACATTGTTCTCCAGAATTACCACGTACCTGCCGGAGTGAGTGATTCTTTCGTTTCCTCCAGACTGAGTCTGAGATCCTCCATGTTTACTCAGAGCGGCAGCTGCTTTTATCAACCACCACCCCCCCCCCTCCCCTCCTCCCCTCCTCCCCCCCCCCCACCACCCCCCCCCCCCCCTCCTCCCCTCCTTCCCCCCAGACTATGGTCAGTGTCTGTCTCTACCCTCTGGGAAGGAGCTCGGAGGTGTTTGACAATCCCCAGCAGTTTGACCCCGGCCGCTGGAGCAGCAGCAGCAGCAGCAGCAGCAGCAGCAGCAGGGAGGAGGGAAAGAGGGCAGAGGGCTCGGGGTTTCGAGCTCTGGCCTTTGGATTCGGGTCCAGACAGTGTGTGGGGAGGAGGATCGCTGAGAATGAGATGCAGCTCCTGATCATGCATGTGAGTGTGTGAGAGGAGGAGGAGGAGGAGGGGGAGGGGGAGGAGGAGGAGGAGGAGGAAGAAGAAATGATGTGATAGAACAGCAGTGAGAAGAGATGGGAAAGGCTTTAAATCAGTTCTGAGGAAAATAGAGTATAATTCACCAGAAACAAACTGGTGTTATTGATAGTGTGACATTACATGATCAATGCAGTCCACCATGATTAGAAGCATCATATCATTATTCTTTGTTAAAATAATTTGGTAAAATAAACTACATTATTAATCTATTCGGTGTATGTGGTTCTATGCCTCTAGTGGTCAAATTAAGGTACTAGCAAAATGTAAATATGCATGTATCACCATCTAAAGCTGATTTCCAAACTAAATACACACTGTGCTCTCTCTCTCTCTCCCTCTCCTCCCTCTCCCCCCTCTCTCTCTTTCTCTCTCTCTCTCCCCCCTCTCTCTATAGATCCTGCTGAACTTCCACATCAGTGTCTCGTCCTCAGAGGACATCAAAACCAAATACACCCTCATCCTGCAGCCTGAAACCCCACCGAGGATCACCTTCAACAAGCTCTGACACACACACACACACACACACACACACACACACACACACACACACACACACACACACACACACACACACTGTGTGGTTATCCTGCTATAATCATCCCTATGTTCACTCCAACGTGTCATCATGTTGACAAATAAAGAACCACCCTCCTCCTGCTCCTCCTCCACCTCCTTCTCTTGTGTGACGTCACTGTGTGGTCCAAATGAACCTCAGTTGCAGTACCGCTGTCGTCCATTGGATGACGCGTATGCAGCCAGGTGTAGCGGATGTTCCTGTGTCAGCTGTCTGTCTGTCTGTCTGTCTGTCGATCCGTCTCGTCACGCGCCTCTCACATCAACAGGTTGGTCATTTCCTCTTCAAACAACTTTATGACTTTATTCCACCGACTGGGTGAAAGTGGGAGCACTGGGAACCACACTCTAGCTGCTTTTATTGCTTCCTCTTCGACCAACTTCCGGTTTATTTCCGTCGCTATATCAGGATATTGAAGACTGTGTTTGGGAGGGAAAGTTTACAAACAGGCAGCAGAGGTGATAGAGCGGTGTGTGTTTATTTGGGAAGAATTGTTTACATTGGTACAGCCTGTATTGCTGTACTAGTACTAGTACTAGTAAAAAAGTATTATTGTTGTTTGAAGCCGAGTGTCATCACATTGCACTTTGGTCTCTGTGCGTAAAAGCGACCTTCACTCCACTCGTGTAATTAAATGCAGAGCTGGTATCACGCGGGGGGCGTGGTTTGCAGCTCAGAGGCAACAAGGAAACTTCTCTCATGTCAACTCAGGAGCAAAGGTCTGTGTGTCTGCTGGCTAAAGATTTACACCCACTGTCCTTGTGTGTGTGTGTGTGTGTGTGTGTGTGTGATTTATGTAACATTAATGATTACCAGTTGTCTAACGTAACAAATGTTTTCCAGTAAAACAATACAGTAACAAGCGTAGATAGATATTAGATAGTCCGATAGACAGGTAGATGGATAGACAGGTTGACAGACAGACAGGTAGATAGATGGACAGACAGATAGATAGACAGGTAGCTAAATGGACAGACAGACAGATAGATAGATAGACAACTAGATAGATGGACAGACAGACAGATAGATGGATAGACAGGTAGCTAGATGGATAGACAGACAGACAGGTAGATAGACAGATTGATGGACAGGTAGACAAATAGATTGACAGGTAGACAGACAGACAGACAGATAGCTAGATAAAATTGAAATTCTCTATGGGAAGTAATGTAGTATAACAATAAATACACATGTGTCTGTCATGTCATCTTTTATCCAGTGATCTGGCTCACGGGGTTTTTCTACTAGTGCACATCGGGCCACACTGATGCCTCAGTGTCACGGCCAATGACACTGCAGCAGGGACTAAGTGGGATTCGATCCAGTAACCTTCACTTGCTTGTCTGTTTACCTGCCAATTTGTCCTTTTCCTAAAATGGAAGATACAGTCACTTATGTCTTTGATATGTCAACTTTAACCTGTAACATTCTCGCACAGTTGTCATGTGAAAAGACGTGAGTGATTGAGACCAAACCCTGTTGTTTGTAACAGACTTGAAAAAAAGTTGAATTCTCCTCTAAAGTTTAACATGGGAATCTATGGGGATTGGAGCCAGCCCCAAGTGGCCTCTCTGTGAACTGCACGTCTGTCCACTTCCCTGTTGGTCTCATGCGTCGGTGCCGCAGGTTGCTGCTTGATCAGTATCCGGTCTCTGCCTCAAGGTCACGAGTAAAATTACATAAGTGACTTTGCGCTGTAATAACATGGACCCCGGTGGTTCTCGGGTCAATGACTCTATTGACCGCAGCTTTTTTCCATTTTTAGCCTCAGCGTGGCCCAGTTACTTTTCAACCTCCCCTAAACCAACTCCGCAGAATCAGCTGTCTGTTGCAAGATGTGGAGTGGCTCCAGAAAGGTGTGAGTGGGAGGGGCCAGCCGGTGGGTCACAGAGTGGGAATGAATGAAAGAGGCAGGAGTGGACTTGTTCAGGTGACAGCAGAGGATGACGAGTGAATAAAGACAGAGAGAGAGAGAGAGATCTTTAATCCTTATTTAAACCTAAAGAGGAGGAACTTGGAAGAGGATCATCGTCACAATGAATAACAACAAGGGTGAGTGAGTGAGTGGGTGTGTGTGTGTGTGTGTGTGTGTGTGTGTGTGTGTGCTGAGCTGCAACTAATTATATGAATGAACACAAATTAGAATTTGAATGATGATAATAATAACGTGGCTGATAATCGTGTTTTGAAATCAGTATGTATTTACGTAAAAAAACTTACATTGTCAACTCCAACACTAAACCTTCTTTAAACACCCTCATCACAGGTTTATGTAATACTTAAAAATGATTTAGCACTTTCTTCAAAAATGTAACTTCAAGAAACATTAAAAAAAAAAATTTGATTGACATGGCTCGCAAAATAACTGACCAACAACTGATCAACCCCTAATATATGTTTGTATATATATTGAGATAATTGCAATGACACCTAAAATGTTGTGAACACATTCATGTGAAAAATTATTGAAGGTGAAATTGAATATTTTCAACTTTAACCTTAAATTGTGTTATTAATAAATTGAAAAACAACACAACCACATATATGGGACCTGAATTAATTGATCACATTTTGTCTATAGATTCATAAATCACATTTGCCTCATAGATGCTAATAACTTACCCTGTTGAAGTTTCTGGTCTAAAACCTTAACATATAATCAGAATCAAATATATATTTGCGAACATCGATATTCGTAGATCTGTGATATACACAGAAATCACTCACTGTCCGACTGATTCTACTGATCGATGCATCATTACACGTGGCGTTTCCGAGACAGTGACTCAGCATGAATCAATAAACATCATGAACTGTACATGACTGTATCTTCAGTTCTGAACCCCACACTGAGTTCATGCTCCACTGTGTCACTTTTCACTTGCAGTTTGACCAAAATCTTATCTTTGAGTTCATTGATCACACGCACATACACACACACACACACACACTTACACACTTACACACACACACACTCACTGACCTCTTTTCTTGTATGAATGTGACCTCGAGCAAACAGTTTATTCCTGGCATATCACACAAACACACACACACACACACACTCATCTCCAGGTTCACCTTCCCTTATCAGCAGTAAAGACTCTGCATTAACTGGCATTTTGCAACCATTTGTATCTTTGACCTTTATAGTCTCATGTGTTTATCTGCTTTACTCGAAAAGAAGATAGGTCCCTCTATACGTGTGTGTGTGTGTGTGTGTATGTATGTGTGTGTTTAAGTGGGCTTGCATGTGATTGCAGGTGTGTGTGCTTCCATGCACACACCCTGCGATGTGTCAGAGGAGGATCTCAGTGGGACACGAAATGATGTGTGCAGCAGCGCGGCAGAACTGGGTCACGGGGAGGTGGAGAGAGAGAGAGAGAGAGAGAGGAGAAAAGACATAAATAAAAAGAGAGGGAATTTACTGACAGTTCTTGAAATTTGCAGGATTAAAGAGACGTGCGTGTTCACACCCGCCTGTATACAGGTTCCTCGAAAGCTGTGGGTTCTTCAGCTTTTCTCGGCAAAGCGCTGAGGAACAAGTGGGCGGTCGACTACATGAGGCCACGGACGATTGAGAAGCAGCAGGGTCATAAATAATCACAAATACCTCCTCCTCACCCCCCCTCCCTCCCTCCTCACCTTCCCCTCCCTCCTCCCCCCCTCCTCACCTTTTGACTCCCATTGTGCCACTCACACCCCTGCGGTGGCACAAATGGACAGTGGCATGGTTTTGAATGGGTCTGAAAGGACTCAGGCACCATGATGCTTTGCACGAGAGGCGCAGGATCCATTAGTGAGGTTCTACACGGAGGTGGTGATGGAGAGATGATGTTTGTATGTTCGACAGTGGAACGAACGATGATGAGGAGTCTGATGGACTGACAGCAAGACCCATTATCAGGGCCAGTATGTGGATCAAGATAAATGGATGGATGATAGATGGATGGATGGATGGATGGATGGATGGATGGATAGATAGAGTGGAATAAAGATATGGATCGAGACTCAAGAGAGATATATGGATAGGTGGATGGAGAGGGGATATGTATATGTATATATATATATATATATATATATTTCATATATATATTTTTTCTTTTCAGTTTACATATATGTATATAGATATGGATGATAGATAGATAGATAGACATATATACTGTATACATATATATAAATCTAGATGATGGATGGATGGATGATAGATGGATGGTTGTACTGTATATCTATCTATCTATCTATCTATCTATATAATATAATATAATTGAATTATATTATATATATATAATTAAAAGGTTAAAACACATTGATATTATTCTAATGTCACACATCGAAGTGTTAAAGTCTGTTCCTATGATTAATCCTCTCGTACTAACAGACGTGTTGTTTTGCCTCTCCGTCATTAACACACTTTGTTTTTGTGTCGGAGGTGTTTAGTTCATGTGCCGCTCACAGGTGGAGCTAACATCCCCCCCCCTGCTGCCTGTTCTCCTCTCGGCTGACAACATCTCTCTGTCACTACAGCTCGAATCAGGCGCTACTCCGAGGCCATGATGCTGCCCGACTCTTTCATCCAGCGCCAGCAGCTGGACGCCAGCATGGCCGACACCTTCCTGGAGCACCTCTGTCTGCTGGACATCGACCAGGAGCCCATCACGGCGCGCAACACCAGCATCGTCTGCACCATCGGTGAGAGCGGCGAGCAGCTGCAGGCGCTCGGCCTCCGTCTCAAGTTTGTCTGCTTGGCAGCCTCATCGCCGGCTTCCTGTCAGAGAGCCAGCTCCCGTGAGAGTGTGAGGCCTGACAGGATGGGCGGAGTCTGACTCTCAGCTGGGGGGGGGGCGGCTTTCGCTTCTCATTCACACACACTCCATAAAACACAATTAGGAAAAAGTACAATCATCAAAAAACTTCCCGTAAACTTCTTCCATGATTCCCAGCCATTTTCGCCATCACTTGCTCCGCCTGTTTTAAGGTGCAGTGAGTAAGGTTTACTGACATCTAGTGGTGACGCTGCATGTTACGACTGTATACGTACTGTATATGTTTAAGAACATATGGGAGCCTTTAGTTATCATCAAAGATCAAAATGTAACAACATGGCTGCCTCCGTATTCATATGTAAATATGAAGACATTGTTAATACTACAATTTGTATCATTATTATTAGTATTATATTACTACTACTGGTATTGTTATTAGTATTACTCTTATAATTAATATTACCATTGCGCTGCTATTACTACTGTATCTCAATTATGACATTAGTAGGAGTAGTATTACTATTTTTAGTAAATGTATCTGCAGTAATATACTACGTACTATCTCATCTTTTTTTTGTGGATTTAATCTTTCTTCTCTATTGTTCATTTCATTTTTCTCTGTCTCTTGAGCTGCTGTAACACCCTCTATAGGTGTATTTTGATCTTAATCTTAAATCTTACACACTACACCTTTAAGTGGTTTCTCACAGATTCTGTCGCTGGGCTCAGACGTGTTAATGTCTCCATTCTCCATCTCAGGTCCGACGTCACGATCGGTCCCTAAGCTGCAGGAGATGGTCAAAGCCGGGATGAACATTGCACGTCTGAATTTCTCTCACGGATCACATGAGGTATGTTCCTCACTGTGACACACACACACACACACACACACACACACACGCATTCATCCGTGTAATAATTTTCCATGTGTGTCTCTAACCTCTGTCCGTCAGTATCACGGTGAAACCATCAAAAACATCAGGGAGGCGGTGGAGACGATAACCTCTGATCCTTTGTATTACCGGCCGGTCGCCATCGCCTTGGATACCAAGGGCCCGGAGATCCGCACCGGATTGGTGAAAGGGGTGAGCGCGTCACTCTTCACCAGACTCTCTCTTAATATCTTTTCACTCTGAGAAGTCAGTCTAAGATCTTTTTGTTTGTCTTGTTGTTCTCTTTGCTCGGCGGCGACGGCTTTACTGAACAAATACCTCCGAGCTGTCAGACACCTCGGAATGTCTCCATACATCCTGACATTTTCAGGAATTTATAATCGCCAATAGTTATTATTTGTCCTCCACTGTCCTTTAATGAGCCCATTAATGTTTTTACAGTAGCCCAATGTGGACATACTAAACATCCTTTGAGTTTGAATGACAGCTGAAGTCGACCATAGGTTCTCCTGCACGTTCAGAGGGGTGAGGGTGAGGTGGTGGATACAACATGCAACTTTGCCTCAAGAGGTCACCAAATCTTACACACTGCACCTTTAAATTGATCAGTAAATGTAGAAATACAGATACAGATGATTGTGCAGAACATCAGCTCTGATGGTCCGGAGGTGTGAGGCAGGTCTCAGGTTGTAGTTTTCCATAATCAAACTCTGACAGATCCTCTCATGTTCATTGTGTGTTTTGGACGTTTGCCATGTTTCACAAGAGAAACAGGTACGTCCACATTCTGTACTGCTCTGTACTGCACTATACTACACTGTACTACACTGTACTACACTGTACTGCACTATACTACACTGCACTACACTGTACAACACTGTACTGCACTATACTACACTGCACTACACTGTACAACACTGTACTGCACTATACTACACTGTACTACACTGTACTACACTGTATTGCACTATACTACACTGAACTACACTGTACTGCACTATACTACACTGCACTACACTGTACAACACTGTACTGCACTATACTACACTGCACTACACTGTACAACACTGTACTGCACTATACTACACTGTACTACACTGTACTACACTGTATTGCACTATACTACACTGCACTACACTGTACAACACTGTACTGCAATATACTACACTGTACTACACTGTACAACACTGTACTGCACTATACTACACTGTAGTGCACCGTACTACACTGTACTACACTGTGCAACACTATCCTACACTGTACTGCACTGTATTGCAATATACTACACTGTACTACACTGTACAACACTGTACTGCACTATACTACACTGTAGTGCACCGTACTACACTGTACTACACTGTGCAACACTATCATACTCTGTACTGCACTGTATTGCAATATACTACACTGTACTACACTGTGCAACACTATCCTACACTGTACTGCACTGTACTACACTGTGCAACACTATCCTACACTGTACTGCACTGTACTACACTGTACTACACTGTACTACACTGTACTGCACTGTACTACACTGTACTGCACTGTACTCCACTGTACTACACTGTACTGCACTTTACTATACTACACTGTGCTACACTGTGCTGCACTGTACTACACTGTGCTACACTGTGCTGCACTGTACTACACTGTGCTACACTGTGCTGCACTGTACTACACTGTGCTACACTGTGCTGCACTGTACTACACTGTGCTACACTGTGCTGCACTGTACTACACTGTGCTACACTGTGCTGCACTGTACTACACTGTGCTACACTGTGCTGCACTGTACTACACTGTGCTACACTGTGCTGCACTGTACTACACTGTGCTACACTGTGCTGCACTGTACTACACTGTGCTACACTGTGCTGCACTGTACTACACTGTGCTACACTGTGCTGCACTGTACTACACTGTGCTACACTGTGCTGCACTGTACTACACTGTGCTACACTGTGCTGCACTGTACTACACTGTGCTACACTGTGCTGCACTGTACTACACTGTGCTACACTGTCCTGCACTGTACTGCACTGTGCTACACTGTGCTGTGTAATATGAGAACTAGGAAGTTTCCATGCAGTAATTCCTGTACCTGCACCACCAGTTCCTTCGTAATGAAGTCATTCATATATAAGCTCCTGTAGTTATTTGAGGACCTGTTCTGACTTGAAACATTCCATTAAAGGCTCCACTTAAACTTACAACAAATAGGATTTAGTGACACCGGGTGGTGAAGTTGCTCGTTGCGGTTGAATTCTTTACATTATTTTGGTCATAGATAAAATCCAAAAAATGTGTTTTGTCTGTTGTTGGCACAACATAACAGCCTCCAAAAAGAGGACCTGCTCCAGATGTGAAAGGGTTCATTTTAGGGGAATGATTGTAAAACATAAGTGTAATTATTTTCTTTTTATTTTTGGCCCAATAGAAATTAAAATAATTGGAAATCTGTGTTCCATTTGCTTCACTCTGCATTTGAATGTGCTGATAAGACGGAGACTATTATGGTGTTTATGATTTTCCCTTCGGTGTGTGTTTATGATTGTCTGTTGTGTGTGTGTGTGTTTGTGTGTGTGTGTGTGAGCAGCAGGTGGATGAGGAGGTGGAGCTGGAGAAAGGCAGCAGTGTGCGTGTGGTGACAGCAGAGAGTGACAAAGACAACACAGATGGAAAGATGATCTGGGTGGACTATTCCAGCCTCCCCAAGGTCGTGAAGAAGGGAGGGAAGATTTACATCGACGACGGACTCATCGGACTCAAAGTCACAGACACAGGTCAAACATAAGAAACCATATGTAGTACTACAGCTAACCTGTACACACTTTGTTTACCTTTTAGTTCACTTAATATTGGGTCAGGGACCACGCAAAAAAATTAAAAGTAGTCATTTATGTATAACAATTGTTAACTCACTGGTGTTTGCTTTTAATTAAAAGTAATTTAAAGGTCCAAGTTTCCTCGATAAGAAACTAATTGAGGATCAAATCAAGAAAGATAAGGATGCATGAAATGTCTGCCCCTCCCCATAAGTGCCCCCACGAGTAAAAAACATTAAACCTATTAATTTACTTAACAGTTATCATCCCACTGGTGTTTACTTTTAATTCAAAGTAATTGAAAGGGCCCGAGTGTATCATCTCTAATGTTTTCCTTACTCATTATAATGAGCCCTTTATATTTACGGTACATCACAAGCAGATCCACTCTTATCAACGTCGCCATGTTGCACCACCATGTCCCAAAATAGACAAAGTCGACAGCTTCAGACACAGATGTTCCTTTTAACACATGTGCACATATATATAACTCCTCTGTCCTCTCCCATTCATTCTCTTTGCCTTGTCGTCGATGTGAAGTCCTGTTCTCCACACGACCTCTACGTCTGCTCACATAATGAGCGGTCTTTCATTGTGATGAGCTTCTCCTCATTCGGGGGACTTGGCTCGGCTCAATGAGCCATTCACGGTTCCCTGGGAGTCATTCTTCCCTCTGCCTTATGTCCTGTGCCATGAAACTATTCTGTAAAGACACATTCTCTTAGACTAACCTGGAGTTCACTCCGCTTATGCATTCACCGGTCACACAATACTGTCTTCTCGCCCCCCCCCCGTACAGTTATTAAGTTTTCACTTAGGATAATAATAGAATATAATTACAGTTCTGATATTATCAGCTTGTAGAAGTAATATAATGGGATCTAGTCGCTAAAGGGAGGGTGTCCAATTTTTTGCCCTGAGAGCCACATATAGAAAAATTCGCAAAAGGCTCGGCCACTATTAAAGTTAACAAAATAGATTAAATGTGGGTAATTTATGCTTGATAATTAAATATGCGTACAGTTTTTTTTTCAAACAGCCGACATCACAACTTTCCATTAATGAGTTTTCATTCAAATACAAATTTAACACGATAAAACACGTGAGTACGAGAGTTCAGTCTCGAGTGTGGGCCGGGTCACTGGTACTAAACCTTGAGGGTACAGATTAGGGTGTGGGCCATATATATTGGGCCAGTTGCCCCCCCCCCCCTGCCCCCGGGTCAGAGTTTTGACACCCCCGCTCTAAAGGTTGTCTTCATTGACCTCTTATTGTCTTGAACTCCTCCATGTTTGCAGGTCCGGACTGGGTGGACACGGTGGTGGAGTCCGGCGGCGTGCTCTGCAGTCGCAAAGGCGTCAACCTCCCCGGCAGCGACCTGATCAACATGCAGGCCGTCAGCGAGCGCGACGAGGCCGACCTGAGGTTCGGGGTGGCGCAGGGCGTGGACATGGTGTTTGCCAGCTTCATCCGCTCGGCCCAGGACGTCAAGGATGTGCGGCGAGCATTGGGGGCGCACGGGCGGGAAATCAAAGTGATCAGCAAGGTGGAGAGCCGGCAGGGCGTTCAGAAGTGAGTCCGATTCTAAACTCAAAGCCGCTTGGGCGGCCGTTATTTACAGCCATGCGGTGGCTGAGGGCGCTGAACGCTTGATAACGAGGCTGTGACAGGACGCACGTGTAAATCCAGTGCTGATGGCGATCTGGCCCCGCCGTGTGGTCTCCCAGCTGTCAGTGATGGATGGACATGTGTCAGCTCTGGATGCTACACATCAGCGATGAGTTCTAAGTGCCAGTTAATAATTGGGATACAATTAATGTTCCCGCTCTCTCGGCTCCATTATCCGTCTCTCTCTCAGCTGCTCTGCTCGCAGGCGTCAAAACAACGTTTAGCTGCAGATTAGAATCTAAATGAGGTTGTTTAGATCATGTGTGTGTCGCTCATAGACTCGATATGAAGATGGACGTAGCGTCTTTGACGTCACCCACAGGTTTCTGCAGAGTGCTTGTGAGGCTCGTAGTGGGCGCTTCACTCGTCGGCCATCTTGCCGATGCCTTACTCCTCCTACTTCCTGGTTCATTCAAAAACGGGCAAAGAGAGCATAGTTAGAGCTGTTAGCTGCTGTTGCAGCATGTACACAACGTGCTAAGTCGGCCCAAGTGTCACGCAAGAGGCCACACCCTTAATTTTGCACAATTTCAAACCTCGAGAGAATAAAACTAAGCGAGTCAGAAAATTCTCGTACAGTTGTCACAGGAACAAATTTGAATGATTGAGACCAAAACCGTAGTTTGTATCAGGCTTTAAACATGTTTAATTCATCTCTAAAGTTGACCATTTTAATATGGGAGTCTATGGAGATTGACTCACTTTTGGAGCTAGTCTCAAGTGGCCAGCTTGTGAACTGCAAGTTTTTCTACCGCCATATTGGACCGGATGTCACAGCTTAGTTGTTTTGTTTTTGCTTAGAGAACTAATCAGAATCATAGATGTATTGCTTTATTTCATTTGCACCTCAAAGGAAAATCCCTGTTGTGTTTCTTGTTGACCCGATCCATTTTTAAATATGTTTATCGGTCAGGACTGTTAGTTATTTCCAGCTCCACACTGTTTTGATGCCGAAGGAGAAATTCAACATATAGATATATTTAAAAAACCCTGCTCCACTTTGATGTAGAGATTATAATATCTATTTATAGTCTGATGACAAAGAAAGCTGTTCATCTCTTTATATGTCCCTGCGCAGTGGCAGCCTCCATAGATAAGCCCTGCCCCCCTGATGTAAATATGAAGGGGTCTATTCTATATTATACTCTAACATCATCATGATGCAGTTATTTACTCTTTTGATCCTCTGACCCGTGGATCTTCAGATCTGCTTCCTCATCACTAACAGAGCTTCGTCTCCTGGAGACCAAGTCTCTGCCATTGTTTTCATTACTCCTCTGTTTGTGCTCTCTTCCCTCGACTCCCCGCTCCTTTCCCATCATCCCAATCCTCCACCACCTCACCCCCCCCCCCCCCCCCCCCCCCTCTCTCTTAATCTGCCTGTCAGCTTTGAGGAGATCCTGGCTGAGAGCGACGGGGTGATGGTTGCCAGGGGCGACCTGGGGATCGAGATCCCGGCGGAGAAAGTCTTCATCGCCCAGAAGATGATGATTGGGCGCTGCAACTCTGCCGGCAAGCCTGTCATCTGTGCCACGCAGGTCAGCGCCGCACACAAACACGCCCACGCCGCGACGGGAAGCGGACGTGATAAGATATGCAAATAATGAAGATGAACTCAGGCGTTGGAAAATAAAATGTCAGCGAGTAAACTCGCATTAAAAATGGCGCACGTTAACCTCACAGTCTCACGACTCATATTCACATTTCGTGTAAACCCCCCACACAAGCAAACACACGTTTCCTCTCTTTTGTGCACTTCTGTGGTTACACACACACATGCGTATACATACACACACACATACACACACACACACACACGTATATTCCTGCAGCCATGTTGAGTCACTGTGCTATATCTTGTTTATACTACAGCTCTTGACTCAGAGTGACAGCATTACAGCAGGTTTCGCTGCTCCAGACCTGAGCCTACACACACACACACACACACACACAGACACACACACACACACACACACCCCGATTGGCATAAGCCAGAGCTTCCACAAAAATGCCGTCTCTCTGGCGACGCTGGGAGCCATCTCATCCTCCCTGTGTCTGCCTTTGCTCATTGACTCATAAGACGGAGTCTCCTTTATGTCAATAGTCGTATGGCAGAGTCATTCATGCCAGCTTCAATCTAAATGATCTCCAATTCCTCCTCTGTGTGAGTCCACCCATCCGAAAAGCCATTAGATCGTCTCTTCACTTCCTGCCTGAGGCCTGCATGCCTCATGTCACTTTCTCATCTCAGACCAAAATATGACATGTACAAATATAAAGTGGATTATTTTTGATGGATTGACTGATGTCATCTCTTTGCAGAGCCTGATGAAGACATTGTCGTTGTGGTTAAGGGACTAAAAAGATAATATTGTTGTGCGTGTGTATGTGTGTGTGTGTGTGTGTGTGTGCGTGTAGATGCTGGAGAGTATGGTGGCCCACCCACGGCCAACTAGGGCAGAGAGCAGTGACGTGGCCAACGCTGTTCTGGACGGAGCTGACTGTGTAATGTTATCTGGGGAGACGGCCAAGGGACTGTTTCCTGTTGAGGCCGTCGCCATGATGCACTCGGTGTGTGTTTCTGTGTGTGTGTGTGTGTATGTGTGTGTGTATGATGACCATTCTGTTACATCTGACTTGCTGCCCTCTGATACCTCCCCCCCCCCCCGCTCTGTCTCTCAGATCTGCAGGGAGGCAGAGGCGGCCATTTTCCACCAGCAGCTATTTGAAGAGCTGCGTCGCCTCACTCCGCTCTCGTCCGATCCCACCGAGGTCACGGCCATTGGAGCGGTGGAATCCTCCTTCAAATGCTGCGCCGGGGCCATCATCGTCCTCACCACTAGTGGGAGGTGTGTGCTGCGTGTACATAATCACTGTCACTAGGCAAGACGGAGAGGAATTAGATAATTAGTGAGCAGGTGCCTCCTTCACTTTGAGGGGGAGGCTCCTCACAGCTTGCAGGCCCAGGTATCTGGGCACCACTTGCATTGTACTTAGAATAGAATAGAGTAGAATAGAATAGAATAGAAACCTTTATTCATCCCCTTCGGGTAAATTGTGCAGAATATATGGGGTCAGACAATGATGATGCTACTGTTACTACTAATGATAATGATAACATTAGTAAGGATATGTCATGTATATACATGCCCATATGTACACATATTAACATCCATATATGTACATATACGCATACATATATACACACGTGTATGTACATATACACATACATATATACACACGTGTATATATATATATATATATATATATCACACATCCACATGTTAATGTATCTACCCATATAATATATACATATAGACATGTATAGTTAAATATCCGCGACCTGGATTACTAGATAAGCGGTTGAAGATGACATGACATGACATACACATTCATATACTTATATCCACAAAATCTAAACAAGAACAAGAAACACAATGGAATAATCAACATTATCATCATCATCATCATCATCATCATCATCATATTTTCACAAAAACAATAGCCAAGGACATATTTACACATATTTGTGCTTTTCTCTGCCACACCTGTGGTGATGACCTGTCGCCTGCTCACACATCTGCGCCTGTGCTTCCTGCAGTTCACCAGCTGAGTTCCAATCAGTGGATTATCTCAGACCTGATTCCAGTGCGCACACACACACACACACACACACACACACAAGAGTGTGTGCTGTTGTTGTTGCCGCTGTATCAGAGCTAGCTTGCCAAATATAGTTCCCACCAGTGCTTGGAAACATAGGCTGACATACATCCTGTTAGAGTGCGACCTGAGTCACTTCACTTTGACCACATGCTGATAGAGGGAACCCAGTAAGTCTGGGTATGTCTTTTTGTAACAGCCTGTTCACTTCCTGAAAAGTGGTTTCATACTAAATGCACCTTTAATTTACATATGACATTACAACAAAAACAATACTTATACTGTGTTAAAGTCACAGTTATTCCTTTGATAATTTATGCATATACACACAATAGTAGACAAATGCAATGTTACAGTTTCAGTTATTCCTCCTTCCCTGGGCGGAGCCACACATTGAACCTTTATTGCTGTGTTGCTTCCTCATATCCTCAGAGGTACAGATGTGTTGACTATAACCTTTATTCCCCTTATGTTTTATTGATATTTATTGTGTTCTCTGTCCGCCCGCTTTGTAAACTCACTCCCATTCCCACCACAACAATAAACACAACACAGTAAACTGTAAACCTATGGAAGGAAAACCCAGTCTAAATAAAGAAGAGAGGAAAATTATGAATAATTAATGGAAACACGTTCACACAGTTATAGTGCACTTTAACATGTTAGCATGTTTCCTGACATGTGTTCAACTGCCAGTTTAGGTTCAGACATGACCAAAGGAAAAGGTTTAAACCAAAGTGGGAAAAACAGAAAAAGGATATAAAAAAACAAAACAAGTATCATACAAACACACAGAAGACGTCATTTTGGAATAGCGGTGGATTTTAAGAGCTTTTGCTGATTAGCGCTGACACAGTTGTTGATGTGCGGTGGAATTTCTCTCTAACCAGATTCCACCCGCTCTCTGAGTGTCCCAGGCATGTTCCTGTACATGTGAACATGTGTCAACCTGACAGGACCCTGATGCGTTCTTATTTACATATCTGGGCGGAAAAATATCCAGACACATTTCTGTGGACAGAAACTTACTAGAATCCATGTTCTCTGTCAACAATGATTCTTCATCCTCCTCCTCCTCCTCCTCTTGCTCTTTGCAGGTCGGCTCACCTCCTGTCCAGGTACCGACCTCGCTGTCCCATTATCGCCGTCACCAGAACCCCACAGGTACTGTCTTGACTCTGTAACACAACTGTGTGTGTGTGTGTGTGTGTGTGTCATGCCAGAGACATGGCCGCATCAGTCAAAAACATACACTGTATATAAAGATGGATGCAGCATCCGTGATGTAGCTGATTGTGGGCGGGTCACTTGTCGTCTTGCTGATGCCTAACCCCTCCCACTCAAGAGGCCACGCCCTCCAAACACGATTCACCTCTAATTAACATGGGGGTCTATGGGGATTGACTCACTTTTGGAGCCTCAAGTGGCCACCCTGTGAACTGCAAGTATTGCCACTTCCATATTGGACTCATCCCTCAGCCCTGGAGGTTTCCATTTGGTCATTTCAAATCATGCAGCGATAATCCGGATTAAAACTCACCTGCTCTAACCACACACATCTTCCACATGGAGGTCAGGGGTCAGGCTCAGACTCTAGGCAGCACATCTGGGCCTGGCCAGGGAGTGGACCACCGCTGGCACAGGGGCTCGAACCTGTGTGACCTTACTCGTCAAGGGTCATTTTTAATGATTCCGATGAGCAGAGATCTTTTGATGAAGAATTCAAAAGCAGAAGGCTCCTGAAAAGTCAGACACTCTCCTGCAATGGACCTTTATATTATTGCTCATATTTAATATCTAGTTAAATAAGGAGGTAATTATTTTAGAAAGAGTTTCCACATTATGATTTTATAGCAAGTATGTATGGAAAATTGATGTGGGTCATAAAAGCCTCCTTAATAATTCACCATGCGAGACTGTCCTGTATTCATAAAGGCACAATGTAAAGGATTTAGTGACATCAAGTGGTGGAAATTCACATTGCACTTGAATACCCCCCTTATGTTATAAATATCTTACGCTGTAAAAACATGGAGGTCTGAAATACAAAACCTTATTCTCAGGACTATTGAAAACAACTTAGTGTATTTGGTTGATCACGGTACAATGAATATAACAATAGGATTTAATGGATGATGATTTCCTAAATCTCACACACTTGACCTTTGATAAATACTAACATTATAATCACAAGCATTAGAATAAATTCCAAGTCTGCTTGTCTTTCATCTCTGCAAATGTGTCTTAGCACAAGTGGACACAATGCACTTTGTCTAAGGGTGTACTTATCGGAAAGGTCATAAAGTGATTTGAATCAAAAGAGCATTGACATGTTCTGCCAATGTCACTGTGCCCTGTGTGTTCCACTGTGATAATGGAGATGCTGAAAGAGATACAGAATCGGCCTCATGCAGTGGTTACGATGCTTACATGAAATATATAGATGGCATATATATATATATATATATATATATGTGTGTGTATTAGAAATATCTATGTGATGAGAGTACACTGTGTACTTGAAGGTCATGACGGAACCTTGTCATGCGTGGAAATGTCAGCGGTGGTTTCCAGCCTGCAGGTCAGGAGGCCTCAGGTCATTCACACTTCCACAGGTGTTAGAGAATATTGAAGGACTCCTCCTGAAATGTCACATGATCATGGCTCTTCATTACAGATTGGTTCTTTTCTCTCTCCTCCACCAACGCCACCATAGAATATGTCAAGCAAGAGGCCCCTTATTTCTGTACATTTTCAAACGGCCGTAGAATAAACACAAGCGAGTGAGAAGAAAAAGTGTGGTGTGTGCCAGGCTGTAATCCGTGGTTGCCAAAGATGAGTCTTCGAACTATCGTCACTGTCACAGCTCTCCTCCAGAACCCAATGCAATAATCGCATTGATTCACTGCTCTCCCCTTCAGCGCTTTGAACGTGATGCACCTTTACTTCATGTCTCCAGGTGGCTCGTCAGTCCCAGCTGCTCAGAGGAGTGTTCCCCGTCCTCTTCCACCCTTTGCCTGCCCCCGTCTGGGCCGACGACGTGGACAACAGGGTCAACTTCGGCATGGCGATCGGTCCGTGTTCGTCCCGGGCGCCACATCTGTCCACCTCCTCTTCTGTGATCCTGTCCTCATCTCTCTCTCTCTCTCTCTCTCTCTCTCTCTCTCTCTCTCTCTCTCTCTCTCCCTCCTCCCCCCCCCCCCGCCCCTGCCCCCCCCCCCCCCCGCCGCCCCCCCCCCCACCCTTCCCCTCCC